>PVIR01002578.1:0-100613 GCA_004026965.1 Petromus typicus
TAAGAATGTACGTATTATGTGTAGGCACAAAATGTTTAGGAGTGTCTCGCTTCAGAGAAAAATGAGAATTTCTCAGTGGAGCTGCACACAGGTAAATGATTCAGGAGGAAGGATCTCTAATATGAGCTGATAAATATTTAATCATGAATAATTCATATACCCCAGGTGATGAATAATGAACCAATGATTCTGGACATGAGTAAAAACAGGTGGAGAATTTGTTCAGTCCAGGCTATATAGCAGCCAACATCTATGATTTTATTTTTCCAGGTGGTGTTACCCGCTTTTACATCCTACTAATAAATATGAAGCCTGACATAGCTGATTTCTGTCTTCAATGAGGTAAAAATGCTGAAGACAAAGCAATGTGGATCCTGCCGCTGTGGTTTCTCTAGACGTTGACATCATAACCCAGGCTGTTAAAAGGTGAGTGTCTTCCTGGTCTGCATCGTGCGTGAGAGTGTTTTAAATGTCAGCACATCCGAGGAGAAGAGGACATACAGCCTTGCTTTCATCTTACCTTCTCTTCAGTCGTCAGTACTACCTCACATTTAACTCAGGAACTTTTTGTTCGGATGATTATCGACTCCAGTTTGTATGAATTTCTTTAGTCATTCTAGTCATTTTTCTTTGCAGTTTTGAGTTTGCAGAAGATGCCCTTTCTCCCTGAAGGCATATTTTTTTCTGGCCTGTGTTTCTCTACCCACTCTTCTCTCTGCCCAAGTTTTTCCTTCTTCAGACACTAACAGCTTCTTCTAGAGGTGGAGACAGCAGGTGGTGGTGATGGAGAAGGCTGTTCCTATTCAGAAGGGGATGGATTTTGGAGCCTTTTCCCTCTGTCTGAATATTTTGGAACTGTTTTCCATAGTTATGAAGGAATCTTGCTTCCTGCCCCCACTCACTAACATGCCCCCCATCCGTCTGTGAGCTTTGCTTTGTTTCTGCGATCACTGAACTGAAACCAGTTGAGTATCAGCACTTAGCCCATATGTTCATTAGCAGAGAATCTGTAATTAATTTCTCATAGTTTAAAATTAATGAGACTGTGTGTGTGTGTGTGTGTGTGTGGACAAGCAATGTTTATGGGCTTTAAATGTTTTTTTAATTATTTTTCTTAGTTTTTCTTGCCTTCATAATGAAGCACCTTGGTTTAATTTGGTTATCTATCAATAGAGTTTATTTCTTGTATAAAACTACTCTGTGCATATTACATATTTGGTGAGGAAGGTCACTTTTGAGGCACCTTGTTGCTTTTTGAGATAAGAATATTTAATTGGCCTAGTAGTAAGACTTATTAAATTATTTCACAGGGAGTTTTAGACCTAATTTCTCTGATTTCCTTCCAGAAAGTTACAAATTCACAAAAGGGTAAGAAAACTATAAAACTAACTTTTAATATTAAATATTACTTAGGAAGTTTTGTCTTAAAAAGTAGAATAATAGCTGCTAAGACGGCAAACAAAAATTACAAACTTGAAAGCAGTATTCCTCATAAGCTCATTTGAAATGTATCTATGGACATTTATCCCCTTTGTAAGATATACGCTGGCTTTCTGTTTTTCCTACATTGACCATGAATTATACATATAATAAAGTGAGGAGAAAAGATGTTCTGGATGAATATATAAAATCACATATATCAAAATATTGATCCTTGATGCTTTTCATATATATTTTCAACTTGGTCTGTTCTTAAAGAAATACAGATTTGCTCAGTTACAAACATCTGTTGAAATCAGACCATTTATAAAACAATATAGTGCAGTCAAGGGCAATAAACATGATCGGGGAGCACTGGCACCCAAGGAGTAGTTACTCGGAGGCATAGGTACTGTCTGCGAAGATATGCACACTGTATGAAAGTTCATTCTCTTGTGTCTATAGTGCTTAGAATCTCCCAGAACATTTGCACTCTTTAGTGGGAAAAACAGTTAATATATGACCAGTGGGGCTTGCCATAAAGATTCAAACTGTAGATTCTAGACTTTCCAGGTACTAGGAAAATCAGAACGCCTGTGAACTTTTTAACCTAAATACTCATACATTCTGGAGTCAAAATAGCCTAATAATCTATTTTGCCCCCCTTTACTTGTGATTAAGAGTTTGGGATTAGAGGTCAGAGACTATAAAATTGGGTGTGGATTCACTGGTCACTAAGAAAGGATAGCTTTCCTATATCTCAGTTTCAGCAAATCTTTAGTAGTTTCTGTTGCTTAAGACTATAGTGAGGGTTAAAAGAAAAAAAAAAATGATTCTAGGGCCGGGAATATAGCCCAGTGGTTCTGGTGCCTGTCTTGCAAGCTCAAAGGCCCAGGTTCAATCCCCAGTAACCATATAACAATACTGGGCATGGAGACTCATCCCAGCAGCAACCAGTACCACATACCACAGTGCCAGGCGTGGTGGCTCACGCCTGTAATCCCAGCACTCGGGAGGCAGAGGCAGGAGGATTGTTGTAATGTGAGTTTGAGGCTGAGCTCAGGGCCAGCCTGAACCACAAAGCGAGACCCTGTCTCAAAAAACTTAAAAAAAAAAAGATTCTAAATAATTTATCACAATGACTGAAAATAAAAATAAAATACTGTTGATCTTATCAGTATTTGGATTGACACTGGCCCAGAGACAAATTCCTCACAAGTCATATTCATTATGTTTTTCCCTTTGTGGTCCAGAAACACAAAACCTTTGGTTCTGGGGGAGAAACTGGAACCATGTCAAGGCAACTGGGAGAGAACAATTTCTGTGACTCTAGAGCCGGGGATATGACTGGCTGCAGGGTGGTCACTGCACCAGACCTCTGCTTAGTAGAGGGAAAGATTCTGCTGCCCGTCATTCTTTGTGTTTACACCAGCAGCCTATCTTTCGGACTTGAGTAGAGTGGGCTACCTCTCATTCTCAGCTCTAGTCCTGGACAGACTTGTTCAGTGGAGGCTACATCAGTTGATGTAGTAAAGCAAATATAATCCAGAACGGCCAAGCCACAGATCAGTGTGACCATGGCGACCCCAGTGAATTGGAAGTCTGTGAGAGCTGTGAACAACAGGACATTAACAAGACTCTTGGTTGTATGTTGAGGCAAAGACCCTGAACATATCTGCATTCCTTACCTCATCATCTATTAGCCAGCTTTCTGTCACCATGACAAATATCTGAGACTGTCAACTTGTAAATAGGAAATATTGATTTTAGCTCAAGGATTTCGAGACTCCAGGGCATGAATGATTGGCTCTGTTGTGTTGGACCTGTGGTGAGGCAGCACCTCCTGAGAGGAAGTGTGTAGTGGGGCTCACCTCATGGCAGGGAATGGAAAGAGAGAAAGAGGATCTGTTTGGATCCACTTATGCCTCAAAGCCAGGCCCTTGAATTCCCAAACCCCTCCTACTAGGTCTTATCTCTTAATGTTTTCTACCACCTCCCAGTAACATTCACTGGAGACTAAAACTTCTTCACACGAGTCTTTGGGGACATCCCGGTTCCAAACTCTACCACCATCCTCAAAACAGAGGTTGGAGGGTCTGCTAGTTTCTTGTTAACAACTCAGAATTACCTTGGCTTAAGATGTCTGGCAGGGACAGCTGTTTTGTATTTTTAGAGGTAAAGAAGATGTAAGCGTACAGGTCCATAGGGTGTAGGCAGAAGCCACGTAAACCACTAGCAAGTCCGGTCCTTACATGCATCCTATGTGATTTCAGGATTCTTTCTTCCCTGGTCTCAGTATCCTAGAGTAGTGAGTGTCACATCACCAAGGGACAGAGAGAAGTCTTAGAACCTGTATCAGGGTTTCTGTGAAAGAGGAATAAATCATTATTGTGTTACACCCCAGGCACTTTAGTTTATATATTGTTTTGATATAGTTTGAATTATCCTGACTTAATAGGATGAGTATAACTTTCCAAAGGTCATAGAGACTTTGCAAGCACTACTTACAGAACAATATTTTTGAAAGCACAAATCAGATTATATATTTCCATACATATAACCTTCTAGAGGCTTCCCTTCATAATTAAAATAAAATCCAAATCCTGGCATGGTCTACAATTTACCTTATCCCTGTCTCCCGCTCTGGCCTGATGGCCTACATTTTTCCATTGCTCCCTATATTCCACATAAAGTCTCCATTCTGAAATGCTTTGGATAATTAATAGTCTTTTCCTTAGCTAGGACTTTTCACTCAAATATCTTTGTCTGGAAATTCACACCACTGGCTCTTTCCTTTGCTTCTAGTTTCTGCTTCAATGGCACCTTACCCATTGAGACCACCATGCCTGGGAAATTTCTGTCTATCTCAGGTTCATTTTCTTCTAAATCTATGAAGTGTTGCAATCAAGTATTTAGTAACTTCTTTTGTCTCCTTTACTCTCACGCATAAATATAAACCCCTGAAGTCAAGTACTTCATTGGATGAAATCAGATACATCCTGTGTCTGAAACAGTGCCAGATACATGCTACATATTCACTAATAAATGAAGGAAATAAGTTTGCTTATTAGTTTTAGACTTGTAAACTTCACTGGCATTATGATATAAGTTCTCTGATTCCATACATAGGTCTATGGAACAAAATGGGGAAAACAGTACAAGGAAATATGTTAGAATATAATATTATTAGGTTGAATACTATCCCACAAAATGTTATGTCCATCTGGAATCTGTGAATGTGACCTCATTGTAAAGAGTCTTCAAAGATATAATCAAGATGAGGTCATACTGGATTAGAGTGACCTTATGTCTTATATGAATGTGCTAATAAAAAGAGGACAATTGGATCACAGAGAATGTCACAGTAAGACAGAGGCAGAGACAGAACTTAGGTTACCGCAAACGGAAGAGCTCCAAGGACAGCCAGCAGCCACCAGCAGCTAGGGAGAGGGAAGGATGGCTCCTCCTCTGGGGTCCTCAGAGACAGAGTGCACAGCCCTGTTGACAACTTGATTTCAGACTTCTGGCTTCCAGAACATGGACAGAATGAATTTCCATCATTTAGAATCACTTTGCTTTTGGTATGTGCTTTGCAGCAGCAGCCCCAGGAAACTAAACAACAAAACCCTAAAAGCATTCATTTAAAGTAGTGTAGGCACTGGTGCAAAGATATTAGAATCATAGAAAGAAAAAGAAAGAGCATAAAATCACTTCAGTTACATGTCAGTTTTTTGAAACAAGGTAAAATATATGGATAAGACAAAGGAAAGTCCATTTAGAAATTGTGTAGAACTGGGTGACAAATGGCAAAAATAACAAGTAAATACCAACTCAAGGAACTCATATTTAATTTATGCTTATACTTTTGAAATCAATCCCTCCTTTCATTTAAGTTACAGTAAAAAGAGCTTCATTCTGTAAAGCCAGGAGACTTAATCTCTTATTCAAGTTATTGAGTATTTTTAGGCCATTTTCATATGTATTATTTCATTCTTAGACCCATGTGCCACTGAAAAGTGAATTTAGACATTTATTTATTACTCACATTGCTATTACCTAAATCATACTGAGACATGAAGCTTAATGAATTGACAGCATGAAAAATTAAAAAATTAAAAAATAGGCAATAAAAGCTTTTAGGTACCCACTTTTAGCTGGCCACAATGAATGAAAACTCTGTATGAGACCTATTCTCATGTCGTCTTGTCAAGTTAGTGTCCAGACCATCACACCCGATGTGGATCTGTGAGGGCCCCAAACAATGAATATAAAATAATTTAGCACCAGAAATATGTATTTTCTCTGTGATCATTGTTTTCTTCCTCTTATAAACCAATATACATCAACTTCTAACTGAAAATAGCATAGGAGTTTTTAAAAATTTATCCATAATCTATCCAGAAAGGCAATCTTACAGTCTGACAAAGTAAATCCAAGAATAACACTGAAAAGCTAATATATGTTAAAAATTCCCATGCAATAAAAATAAAAGAAAAAGAAAATGGAATATTGATCTTTACAGTTAGTTGGATGGAGGTTTTATTTTGATCATATTAAAAGAACTTTTACATTAACAGATATCAGGAAATATCCAAATAGCAAGATCAGAAGGACAAATAAACTGGTGTAATGGTCTCCCAGATAGGTATGACACAGAAAGCTAGGAGTTTATCCATATATATAGAGACTAAGATATACTGTAGGAAGTATTGTGAGAAAGAATGAAAATTTTTGAGCAACACAGTCCCCACATGAAGCACAAAGCAAGAGACAAGAAGAAACTATCAGAGGAAGAAGATACGATAAGCATCTTTACTGCACAAGGGAGCTGTTAATGATACCTGTGGAGAAGAGGCCTGAGGCATGTGACCTTGTCTCACCGTATGTGTGGAGGCCCAGCAGGAGCTCTGTCAGGGTTTTCCATACAATATTTTTAGAATAAGAATAACTCAAAACTAACTAACTAACTTGGGAATCACTAAGAAACCAAGACACTCCAACAGAAGGAGCTTGTATCTTTTTAGCCATGTCAAGCACATCAAGAACATTGAAAATGGACATCATAAAGGAAAAGCAAGCTTTTGACTTAATTTTGGTTTTATCCTTAATATTTTCCCATAATTTTTATAGGTTTTTAGGACGTTTTCTTGAGTTAAATAATTGGTAGCCATTGTCAAGTTTCAAAGAAAATTCAGCAATGTGTAAACAAAAAATAGAAATAACTAACAACCCACTACTTGGTAATCGTCATTAGTGATTTTTAAACTTTTCCCTGTTTGTCTCAAATATCTAGCAATAGCTGTACACATTTCTAAAGGAAAAACAGCACTATTTTTCATCTGTACTCTCAACTCTTCATATCTGATCATTAAATATATATGGGACTGTTTCCCAGGTCAACAAAATCTACCATGTTGTCATATAATTTAACTCAGTTCTGCCACTACCTGCCTGGAGATAACATCAGATCCCACAAGTTAATGGCTTCGTCCCACAAGACCGACCCACTCAGTCCTAGTTGTCACCTGTGCTTCTCATCAACCATCTAGAACTGGTCCATTCGAACAGTCCCCTCACAGGTTTGGCAGTTTATGAGAATGTTCATGGAACTCAGAAAAAAACAATTCAAATATGAGATGACTGGTCATAAAACAATACAACCCAGCCAGTTAAAAGCGATGGATGCTTAAAGCAAGAAATAGGAACAGGGATGAGAAATCCCACAGCTATATAAGCACCACCTACCCCACCCTTCCCTGGGTTCATCGACCCAGCAACTCTCCCAGCTCTCTCCTCAAGGGGCTTCATTAAAGAATTAATCGATGGAGTTAAACAATTGGCCAGAGGAGACCGACAGAGTCTCTTAGTCCCTCTCTGCTGCCTCCTCAAGTCAAGTGTAGAGATTAAAAATTCCAACTCTAATCTCATGGATAAATCTCCGGCACCAGTATAGTAAGGTTACTCCAGAGCCCCCAGCACCAGTCCTTTTGGTAGCATACCAAATACATATTACTGCAGAGAATCTAGGACTCAGAAATGATGGAAAACTGGAGCAGAAACTAAATGCGTATTTTTCCATTTCTATCACACCATAACTGCAAGGGGTGTGTTTATGTAATATTGCACACCACAATTCAGTGAATCATCTTTCTATTCTTCAGAAATATTTATATATTTTCTAAAATTTACTATGATAATTGTATGATATATGTATATGATATATAAATATTGTGAAATTTTACTATAATGAAATGAAAGGCAAGTTCCTAGACAGCTCTTACAAACTTTATAAAGGTAAATTCCTGGAACATTTATGGGCAAGGGTATGCCACGAACACTTTTAAACACCTTGATGAACCTTGTTAGAATTCATACCATAAAATTGTACCAATTTAAA
The DNA here is from genome assembly GCA_004026965.1 of Petromus typicus. NCBI lineage: Eukaryota > Metazoa > Chordata > Mammalia > Rodentia > Petromuridae > Petromus > Petromus typicus. Next base: position 7,817 of record PVIR01002578.1, read on the forward strand.
TTCCTTTCAGCATATGAGATTATATCTTTTACAATGAAATTTTCAGCAGTAGAAATTAATATTTGCTTCTAATTATTGTTAATTTGACAGTTTGAAAAAAAATATTAATTGTTTCTTTATTATTAGTGAGGTGGATCATGTTAAATTCTTTTTTCTGTTAATTAAAATCTCATTATAAGTCAGTAACAGGAAAAATTGTAGGCTGTAATATGTTAGAAATACAGAACGTTGATTAATTTAAGAGAGTGGATATTCTCAAATGTCCCACATAAAAATAAAGTGGAAAAGGTGAAACTGTAAATAAGATCTTTGTTCCTGATGTATTCAGTACAAAAATAAATGATAAAAATAAATTATCTAGTACCAAAATATGCAAAGTTACATGGTACCGATGAAATTTACAAGTTGTCATTTGAATTGAAAGTGTATCAGCTGCTGCATCCAGCGTTATAGTTTAGAACTGTGGTGTTAACAGTTGGTTATCTAATTAGATACCATTAGATTGGTATCTAATGAGGAAGAAGCACAAAGATGGTAAATTCCTAAGGTACGGGTGAGGCAGAATGGCTGGTTCCAAGCACAAATGTATCTTTTGTTCTAAGTGGTCGTTACAAGTGCTATAGACATTGGGGGAAAAGAAAAAAGAAAGCTGCTGCAATAAAATGGAGTCCGTTTTACCCACGTAGGATGTGCACTTCTATCCAGGATTTGCCAGGGATGAGGGCAACGAGCTTTGTACTCTGTTGGAGGCTTTGGGCTATTGGTAAGGAAATCTGCCTGGGCAGAGGAGAGAATGGCTAAAACCAGCACTAACTCTTAGTGATTTTGGTTTTGTAAAGTGCCAAATACATCCATGCCCCAATGCCTGTGATTGTCTAAGTTACCCTATTGTTTGAATGCCTCCCTTTAAAATCCATGCTGAGACTTAATTGCCATTGTGACAGTCAGAGAGGTAGGAACTGTGAGGGAGTGATAAAATCACACTGGACAGGTTTGGCCTTGCACGAGAGCCTGAGTAAGGCGTGAATGGAAAGCATCGTCCCCTTGTGCGCTCTCTCCCACGTTCTCTCACCACTGGATATTTTCCGCTATATTATGATACAACGAGATGGACGTTACCACATCCGGCTGGCTTTGGATTTTTCATTCTCCATAACTCTGAGCCAGGTAAACCTTTTCCTTATAAATTACACAGTTTCAAGAATTCTCTTTTTTCCCTTTTCCCAATGTTGAATGTGATTATGATGTATATTCATAATGTACCAATAAAGATAAAAATAAAAAAAAAAGAATTCTCATATAGCATCACAAAATAGACTGGCAGGGAGAAGACTTGCAAATTTGTCCCCAGAGAAAAGGCAATATGATTAACAGAAAGAAGCAAATGGAAAGAAATAATGTAATACCATTTACTTTACTGTAGATAACGATGCAGAAATTCAACTGCACTGAAGTTGAAGTTAGTCCTGTAATGCAAGGGACAGAGCAGCACTCCTAATGAAGGTCCCTAATTCTCTGTGAGTCTCCATACTATTAGCACTCTAATCAGAGTGGAAAATTCTATCATGTCTTCAAGACACATTAGGTTTTATTTTTGTTTTCAATATTCTCCTAGATCTCTTCATCCAGGTTGAAAAATCTGACCATGAATCTCTATCTTCCCACGGGGTAAAAGTAACCAGGAGCAATATGAGAATTGTTGAATAAATTACCTTGAGTTTCCTGAATCACAAAGCCCATTTCCCAAGTGTCTAATCCCAGGAATCCCTCAGTTACAGATCTTCTGGAGTCCTAACCTTAAAGTAAGAAAAAGACAACTAGAGAGGAAGAATACTTTAACTTGTATTCTAGTCATTTCTAAAAAATCCAGTGAGACTATTGAAATTCTTCACTCCATTTTATCTGATGTTTCTAACAACAAATATCAACTAGATATGACCTAAAATTTCAATGTAACAACCTTCTAGCAGCAGCTGCAGTTTATATTTCCTCATAATTAGAATTAATATGGTTAAATCCAACATAAAGACCTCTAGGTTAACTATGTGCTGATTATGATAGCATATCTTAAACTATAAACATAAGCCATCACTATAGTTTCAGTGCAAATTTATGGTCAAAAATAAGGTTCGCTGTGTAGGTTTGTTTTCTTGACAGTCAAGAGGTCATAGAAACTTTTGAATGATTCCTTCAAATAGGTCCATTAACAAAAAATGACAGTCAGTTATAAACCTAACCAAGGATGTAAAAAAATTTCTGTAGTGGAAATTGTAAAACACTGAAGGAAGGCATTGAAGATGACACTGCAAGATGGAGTGACCATCTATGTCCACTGATTGGAGAATTAACATTTCTAAGATGATATACTATGTACAGAAAGTGATTACAGCTGCAGCACAAGCCCCATCAAAATGGCAGTGACTGTCTTCAGAGAAGTAGAAAAAAATTAAAATCCAAATGGAAGGAAAAAAAAAGAAAAATACCGCTGAATAGCCAATGACAGTTCTGAGGAAAGACAACTAGGCTGTAAACACCATAATACCTCACTTCAAAACATACTATAGACCCATTTTGACAAAACACCATGGTATGGACATAAAAATAGACACATGGACCCATGGAAGAAAGGAGAGGACCCCGAGGTCAATGTCTGCATCCACAGGCATCTGCTCATTGAAAAAGAAGCCAAAAGCATACATGGGAGAGAAGATGACCCCTTCATCAGTGGTGGGGGAAAGTGGGATAATCAGTGGTAGAACATGAGAGTCACACTTGATAGCTCACCCTGTACAGAAATGGAACACGATCTTTATCCAGGGTATGAAACTTTGAAATTAACAGAGGGATTTCACAGGGACACTTCAAAATGTTGGTACATAGGAAGGGAAATTAGAGGAAAGAGACAATAATATATATATATATATATACATATATGTGCATTAAAGTGGATAAATAACATTCATTTAAAAAGGAATACATTACAGAACTGACAAAGTTTTCTTGAAGAGGTAGCATAAAATCTTTTAGGAGGAATTGGAGCAACATATACTCTCCCTAGAATTTAAGATATTTCTTAATAGAGTACAGAAAAATTGATTGATAAGGGCAGCAATTATGATGGAGGGAATGTGATATTCAGTGAGGAGAAGAAAAGTCTAGAATAACTGAGATTGAAGGTAATTGAGAGTTCTAACTGGTCAGGGCCAACTAATGGACTGCCATGGGGCTAAATATTAGGACAGATTTTTATTCACTTTATACCTCAGTGACCCAAAAGAGGGCATATGCATTAAAAGGCTAACATCTGCTGACACTGCCATGCTTAGGGGCTGGAGAGGAAGTTACAAAAGAGTGCTTAGCCTGACTTGGGCAGGAGAAGAATGTGGAGTGATAGGGGCTTATTCGGTTCAATACTGAAGGAAAAAATTCTCAGGAGCTTAAAACCCTAAGACAAAGAGGAATACATCCCCTGAAATCTCTGGAGGATTGCACTCTGAAAGAAATCAGTTGAGGTAAATCTTGCAGTTATGCTTAGAAGCAAAAATCTAGGGAGGAAGAATGCAAATAGATGTGTCAGTGCATGGAAACTGTAGGAGTAGTTTGGAAATGTCTATGTCTGCCGTATAATTCACATACGTGCATTTCTCAACCCTCCTCCATTCATTTTTCTTCTTGACTCCTGATATAACTTTGAGCTCTAATCTCAATAATAGTGGGATGCTGTGAGGACTTTTTTTCAGTTCTGAACAGTATGAGTAGGAAAGGTTTGTGGTCATCTCTCTGTGGTGATGCAGAATTGGCAGGTAAATGTTCTAGAAGGCAGCCCAAGAGTGTTTTGCTCCTGTCCCTTCACACAGTGTCCGTGGTCATATTTCTGGTAAAAAACAACAACAACAACAACAACAACAACAACAACAAAAAAAACCCAAAAAAACAAGAAACAAATAGAAGACAGTAGTTGAAGAGCAAGACAGTATTTTTGAGACAACACTTGTTGCTCTGAAACTGCTTATGTTTATGTCAAAGGGGAGAGAAAAGGACTGAGTTTATACTCTTGATGCTTAAACTGAGGTTGAAAAGCTCCTGATGAACTCTTTAATGACATCAGAATAGAACTTCTTTTCACCTTTCAGAAATTAGAATAAAAATACTACATCACCTGGGCCACTCTTTCCCCAAAATGTATAGTTCACTTTTCTTTTATTAAACAGTGATACTCATACATACTTTTAGGTAACATATGACCAGCAGTAGTTATAGATGAAAGGGTGGCTATTTCTTTACTTCTTCCCCTTGTCCTGGCATTCAATATTTTTGCTAACAGTGCCAGGATCTTGGAAAGTCTTCACCAACTTCATGTGCTTTATACCCCAGTTAAGCCACAATCCTGTGAATTGTGCCCAGAAATTCTTGCTACAAGTGGTCTCTCATTGTGCACAAGTCCTATGCCACTTAGGGAGACTGACTTTCCCCTCTCCTAAATCCTTTGTCTATACTTGTGTTTTATATTAAAGCTATTCTTGTAACAGTTGTTGTCTCTCAGGTGTGAAAGTGATAGCTGTTCTTTCTACTCATATCGTAATACACTGTTTTGCATGTGGTAAACACTCAATATTGCTGATCATATATCGGTATTCACTCAATTTGTTCTGACTAACTCCCCACAAAATGCATTTAAATGGAATTACTATTATTAAATCCAGGACTTTATTGTTTTTTCTCCTAGTATTATTTAAATTTTCAAAAATACATGAACATTCCTTAAATGTCTCTTCCATTCCCTTAGTGACTTTATAAATCAATTTAGTATTACAATATTATGGAGAAAAACTAACTTTTAAGTGGAATGAAGACCATGTGACTATAAATTTTGTGAATCTGCTTTCTATAACTGTGAAAAAACTCAAGTTAAATAATTAAGTAAAAGGGAAAGTTGGTTTTGGCTTGTGGTTTCAGAGGGGTCAGTCTCTTGCCTCCTGGTGGGCAGGAAAGAAAGAGGCATGAAGGGGTGGAGTCCCAGTGTCCCCTTGGAGAGTGTGCGCCAGGGAGGCCTTTGCTGCCACTAGATTCCTCTTCACTGTACAATAGCAGCTAGCTAGCTGGGAGCCAGCCCTTGACACGTGGGCCTCTGAGACTCACACGAGATCCAAACAGATGCAGCAACCTAAATCAGACCCTTATCTTGATATTTTTACCATGTGTGTACCTAAATAACATTGGCTTTCTGTACCCTAGTTTCCTCAACTATTACAAGGTTAATCAAGTGTCTTCCAACTCTCAAGCTGTCTAAAGCATTCATTAGTCCTTAGTAAATATTAACCTACACCAAAATGCTGGCCAACCCATGTATAGTATTTCCTCCCACTTTATTCTATTTTGACTTCGTTTATAATCTTTCTTTCTCCTGTGAGATGAAAACTAATCCAAAGTTAAAATGACAACTGAGATGGTCTTGGTTTCCACTTCGAGTTAAATTAGGGTCATAGACAATTATTATTTATGATGAGCCATATAGTGGGCTGGTGCTGGGAAACCCAAAGCAAACAACATACATGTATTTCTGACCCCTACGAGCTTTCAGCCCAAGAGCAGAAATACCGGAAAAAACACCCTATGTGATATTCTAAACAGAGAAGCTTTTAGAATGAGTTCTCCAGATATCGAAACAGAATTTATCGCTGGGGCCATTATTCTTGCACAACAGAGTGATTACTTAGCAGAGCACTTCCATGACTCTCACCTAAGCACCAGCAAGAAGCGCAGTAAAACTGAGTTATCGGCCTGCTGAACATGCGCAGACCTTCCACTGGAGCATCGCCCCTTCATCTGTCACAGGAGCAGAGACAGCCCTCTCCCGTGGCGAGCGCCTCCTTTTCGAAAATTCTTTTGCTTCTCCACTCATATTTCTAAATTTTGTTTCCAATAGGCTTTGCAGCTATATCATGCTTTAGGAGAATTTCTGCGTGAGGCACATTTAACATATCAGAAGATTGTTATTTAATGTGCATTTTAAGGCATTGTTAGAAACACTATATTTAGAGGACAATGTGTGCATTTACTAGGGGCATTAGTTTCAATAATAAGCTGTCTAACTACAATGACTATATATATATATATATACATATATATATATATACATATATATGTATAATATACACATATTACACAGCAGTGTCATAATTGAATATTTCTGAGACTAAGGATATATGCCATGAACTATGTCATGTGTGTGTGCATGTGTGTGTAATTCTTCCCATACACATGCAGACATAAATATTGACTCATATTTATTTTAAAAAGGGAATTTCTGGGTACTATATATTGTGTTCTTTAGGAGGATACAATATTACCAAAATAATGAGAAAAGCAGGAAGCCAGACAAATCATACATTAGTAAATCTCTTGGTGCGCTTCCAGCTTGGCTGTCCTCCCTTCCACTGACATTTAGGACTGCTAAGAGTGACCTTCATGTTCCTGAGTACAAGATTTCCTTTCAGGGAAAAAGGCAACAGAAAAAATTGTTTTTTAAAGTTCCTATTCTTTTCATTACAAAAATTTGTATCACAATTAGTATTATTTAATAAAACTTTTGTGGCTCTCGCATAAAAAGTGGCAAACCGTAAAAGTCAAATGAAAGAATCGTATTCTTTAATTTTATTCTGAGTAATAAAAATAATTTTGATTGATATAAAGAGACAGGGCCACCCATGACTGAGAAAAATCAAGTAATTTTTATTGCTCCCCAAATATAATGTCCCATGACCATATTTAGTTTCTGGGTAGTGTATTGCATTGATCATACCTGTTATCTCTATTATCAAATATGTTAGGTTCAGGCAGTAGCCCGGATATTGTCATTAACGTACATTGGATACATCCTGCTTTAATGAGAATTTATTGAGCAACAGTTAAGGCCAATAATATTATAAGTGCAGGGCAGGTTAATTAAGATGAACAATTCATGCTCTCGGTCTTTGAAAAGCACAGAGTTTAAACACAGATTTTTTCCCTCTGAGGGGAAGAAAGCACAGAGCTGCCAGTAGGCAGCCTGTGTGGGCCAGAGCAAAATAATTACATTAGAGCAACATGAGCTGGTTTTCTAGTCTAAGCAAGGGTCTACTTGGAAATTAATATAAACATATTTTGGAGTTTTCCAAGCTAGAAGGGAAAAGAAGAAGAAAGTAGAAGCTGCTTGCTCTGAATTTATTTTTAACAACAATTTGAGTATCCAGAGAGTGAAATCTCATGTTCCCGAGAGACTGTGGCAGAAGGGGAGAGATGCAGTCAGTCCCCAGGTGATCCCAGTGCCCAGGCAGTTTCCAGGCAGGAAGAGACAGGCACTCAGGAGATGCTGATTGAGTTGTTTCTCCCTATATCCTGCTCCTCTCTCTCACTCAGTTCTGCTTCAGAATCATTTATGTGCTTCCTTAAATTCAATTTCTTCCTTTTCCTATTTTTATTAAGATCACATTAGGTTAAACCACATGAAATTCTGCTTTTAAATGAAGTAGTTGAAAAGCAACAATTTCATGTTTCAATTTAGGGCAAATAGTGTACAAAGGTTAATCTGTGCACTCCAAAAGTCTGAGGAAAACAATTGAGTTTTGGACTAACACAATGTGTGATAAAGTTTCTCCGGGACAATTTAACTCATAATCATCCTAGAATCTTAATCAAAATGACAAGCAATGAGGCTGCTAACAGTCTCATTACTTTTTTTATCAGTTATATATGCACTTCAGAGGGGAATCCTTTTTTGGAAGCGTTCCTTTTTTTTTTTTTCTTTTTTTGAGACAGTGTTTAGTTCCTGTTGGCCTTGAAGTGAAGCAATCTCCTGCGTTCAGTGTCTGCACTTTTGCTTCCTCACTGGAAAATCTCTTAAAACTATCAGGGCCTTCATGTTTTAATTTTGATGAGATGAATGTATCCCACTGTTATACTTTACCCCAGGTCCTACAGGGTGCTTATCCTTTTGTAATAATCTGATATTCAATCTCAGTTTCACATCACATTTGACAAAGAGCTATAACATCTAAGAGACAAATTTTCACTTGGAGAAAGGAACTTCAGTGGCTCAGTCTTGAGTTGACTTGGGACAAAGACCTGTATATTCTTTTTTTTAAAAAAATACAATCTTTACTGGTACATTTAATATACATGCTATGATGGCACTCAACAAGGAGAATTTGTACCAGTATATGACACAACTTAGTTCTCATTTTTTTCCATAGTCCTACCTACCCTACCTCCCACCCCCATATACATAAACTTTGTTTCCTTTCTTTTTTGTTATAATCATATTATTTTCTCCCTTTACCCCATTTCACTTTGAGTATTTTCTATTTCACAATATATAACATACATTCTAGAAGTGGAAATTATATTGGAAATTAATATAGAAATATTTTGGAGTTTTCCAAGCTAGAACAGAAAATAAGAAGAAAGTAGAAGCAGCTTTTTGTTCTCTGTGTAATATTATGTAGTTTCTGTACGTTTTTCCTATAGGTTTTGCACATAGTACTAAATTCTTCCCACTTTCACTTGTGAGGACAGAAATTCCCTCCCTTGCGTTCATATATTCTCCTATCATTCATATTTTTTAGTATAGTTCACCTCTCAGATACAATCCTATTTAATTTTGGTGGAAAATTATTAAATTTAAGCAAAACTGGGGGTGAATATTTGCTGATTTGCTGATGTTTAGCTATGAAAATGAAGAATGAAGTGTAACAACTCTATAATACAAGTAAGAACACTCATGTTTATCATTGTTGTTGTTGTTGTTGTTATTTTAGGTTTTTTTTGAGACAGGGTCTTGCTTTGCAGATGAGCCTGGCCCTGAACTTACTATGTAGCCCAGGCGAGCCTCGAACTCACAGCAATCCTCCTGCCTCTGCCTCCCAAGTGCTGGGATTACAGGTGTGAGCCACCTTGCCCAACTTTGATATATGGTACTGGAATCAAACTTGGGACCTTGCACTTGCCAGGCAGACTAGCATCTGTCACTGAGGAACCACTGAGCTACATCCCTGGTCCAAGAATACTGATGTTTTATCTTCATTTTAGCACTCAGTCACTCTAAGATGTTTAGTAAACCCTCATGTTGGCAGGGAAACAAAGTAGGGAGAGCATTCTCAGTTCCTTGGATGAGCCAGGATATGGTGAGGATGTGCATAAATCTCACGTGTCCCCTCAAGAGCCCTGGAAAAGTGAGTTGTGCACCTGTTTCCTCAGTGAAGTTGCAAGAAGTTGAGGAACTTTCCCCTAACCCTCACTTTGCAATGATGTGGCTGCAAAGTCTGCCCTGCAAAGCCAACCATTCCTCTGCTTATCATGAACATGGAGATCTAGTTCATTTTTTGCAGTACTGTTTTGAAATAAAATAATCAAATACTAAAATATTCTTAAGCTACCAGCATATTTGGCTGTGACTAGGTTTTTTTTTTTTTTTTTTGTAAAATGTCTCTCCCTCCTTCTTTATTTCAGGATTTAAATAACACTTGTGAACTGTCCATCACATTTCCTGACAGGAAAATGGTCTGCACACATTTTTCACAGTAGTGCCCAATTTTTGTTGATTCCAAGTCAAGTGTGAGACCACCATGCTGGGACAGTCTCCGTGCCCAAGGGCTCTGCGCCATGGGTGTGTGTGTCTTCCTATTCCACTCTCCTAGGTCACCCTGACATTTCAAAACAACTGCTTTGTCTTGCTCTGATACTGGAATACTTTGTTAAGCCAAGGTCCAATTTGTTTTTGATTATTATCCTATTCAGCCTTTGTCTATCGGATGACGTTTGAGATCATTGGCTGGATCCCTACTGTTTAAGGCAAGAGAAGAGAGTGAAAGAAGAGTGAGGGAATCACAGCGTGAGTCTGTATTTCTAAAGTATCACTCGAGGCCTCGTTCAGGTAATTCCAATTAACTCCTGTGAAAGTTACTCAGCTCCACCCAAACCCGCTCACACTACCAAAGCAAGAGATTCAGCGCTCTAGCTGTATCGCTGCTGAAGAATTTAAACTGTACTTTTCAAATATACAATAGTATTAATCCCAAGGCCTGTGTGACATGTTTCCCGTGGTGTAATGCAAATTACAATGACTGTGATGTAAAGCTCTCTGAGGCAGGGTCAGAACGGAGACCTTGGCAGACCCTTCAATGCCCAGTCCCTGCAGGGGGCTCTTAAGATATTTTATGGAAATGCTGGGAGCAGACTCAAAGCCAATGGCAGAGAGCTGGAAATGTAAGTACCTATAAAAAGGAAAGAAATCAAAAACTCAATAAGAGGTGGTGAAGGTGTAATTAAGAACATAAGGGAAACAAAAATGCCCACTGTGGTTTTTTGTTGTTGTTGTTGTTGTTGTTGTTGTTTTTCCATTTTGTGTGACCTTATGTTGCAGTTTGGGTGCTGTATTCCTTATCAGTTTAGGAAAAACACTGCACCATACTTCCAACTCATACAATCTTCCTATGATTGCTTAGAAGAGGAGGGGCAGAGTCCAAAGGCAGCTGTCAGAAGACAATTTGCTGTCCTCATCTTGTAGGAGTTTTCTCTGTACTCTTTGTTATTGTCTCTGGGGGAATCCATCCAGCATGACAAGAAGATAAAAATTAGATCGAGGCCTGTTACTGTGTTTTGACTGTCCATAGCGTCCCAATATGTCACTCATATTAATACAGCTTTTCGCCTCCAAAGGATACACAGTGAGTAAACTGCCATGGAGTGAAAAGGGTCACTTAGCCACATTTTATATCCTAAATCAGAAGAACCAAGAACCATAATCTAGCTGCAAAAATACACTGCACAACTTAGGTTGTAATCAGAATTTGTGATTTCTTAAAAAAAATAACTCCTTTGAAAAACAATAGATAGGCTCCTTCATTTCTAATGTGTTCAGATTTCAACATCATTTTAATGAAGTAACTAAGCAAATGAATTTTTGCTGGAATTTGGTGAATTGAGAAAATGGTGTTAATTTCTCAACTGCTCCCCATCATAAGGCCTTTTATTCCAGGTACCCCAAGGTTAAATTTGATGTCACTATCAAATTTCAGGAAACTATCCTCATTTCTTCTATTTGCTTTGAATGTATAAATGTAGTCTTTACATAATCATTTTGTAGAACACTAAATTAAATGTGACCACAAAGTCTGTAGTTTTTCAATATTTAGTAGATGTTTGATGAAAAGTTTGGCAACTTCATTCTCATAAAAGTGATTAAGTAAGATTTTATTGGCAAGAATCAACTATCACGTAATGTTTGGGAAAATGGAGAGAAGGGAAGATAATGAACAGAAAAGTCTGTCTCTTGCTATTTTTTCTCTTTTTCCTATTCCTTTAATAAAGTAATTTTTCTATAGGATTCTTACATAATTGAAATTTGACCTAAAGAATTTGGTATGAGGCATAGTATGTGTAATTAGTCTCAAAAGGATTGCTTTACTATTCTTAGAATAGATTCTTTCTGGATAAATTAAGATATACTAATCTGTTATCCATTACAAATACCATTTTAAAAATTCATACTGGTAAAATTCTAAATAAAATACCTACTGTTAAACAAGAAATCACTGGACAGAAGAAAATATTTACAGAGATTTATATTTCTCTTCCTTTTAAAAATATTTCAAAGTCAACTTGTGACATTGTCTTTAAATTTTTTTACTATGCCTGTTTGCAATACTTAATAATTACATTCATACTGTGGAACTCATACATGTATGTAAAACATCTCAGTTCTTTTTTCCCATGCATTTTTTTTCCACCTGCCTTTTGACCAACATCAGATCAATTATTTACCTTTGAAGTTCTCATAGTGTTAGTTATCATACACATAGATTAACAACTTGATTAAAAGGCCAAGAAAACAATGCGGTTGATACAGATAGCCAGAAAATGTTCACAAGCCAGAATGTATAGAAGTCTGTACTCTGGCACTGGATTTTTGCAAAAGGAAATGCTTTACTGTGCAGGCTGCCAGCAAGGAGGTCAGGGGTACAGGCTCAGATCTGTGTCTCTGATTGTTTGGTAGCTGGAAATTTTCTAGGAAGAGAGAGGGTAGAAGCTGTTGACAGCTTAGTGAGAAGGGGGTGTCCTGGGTTTTTTCTTTTTTATGCAGGTGTACAGTCATCGAACCTCTTCACAGGTCCGATTTTTATTTGGGGAGAGTTATGTTCTGCTTTGCATGATTTGGACTTGTGATGCCAAAGGTCATTGTGAAGAGGATTTGGCTTCTGTACACATCCATATTGGAAATGCCAGCTTCAGATGACCTTTGGATAGATTCTGGAGGCTTTTTCTAAAAAAACAACAAACACTTTGTTACTTAAGGAATTTATTTCCTGGCCCTAACCAGTTTCAATATCTGAGGCTTCCTCCTTGCACCATTTTTAAAGGATTCTCATGCTAAAAATCCACCTAACTCCAAAAAGGACTTGATTGAAAGCCCCCCGTCTCCAAAACATACTCGACTTCATTTTGAAATAAGCACAATAGAGAGAACAGCTAATTGAGGATGAATAGTCAAATCAGTATGAATCTGTGTTGCTAACCCTCCTGGGTCACACTGTGTGAAGGCACACCAGGTCATGGGAATCAGTTCATGGACCATGGAGTTATAATCAACCTGAGATAGGAACATCGTAGGTCACGATGAGAACTTTTATTCTAACTTAGGACTACGTTCTTGAGTTACAATCTGAATGCCAGCCACTTGTGCTTCCAAATAGTCTCAGATATAGATTTAACCCTTCAGAGTTCTAGAAGGAACATTATGACAACATCCTTTCCTGTGTGGGGTTAAGTGAGAAAGTTTGGCCCAGGGCCTCTCTAAGGACCCTGATCTGCTGTGTACAGAAGACTTTGAAGGCTGTGGAGGGGAGCCTGAGTCTTCAGCTAACCAACCTGTGTTACAACCAACTCTGAGGAACAAATTGAGTTCTTATGTAAAATGTCCACAGTCAAAGGCAGATAGGAGGGTTAAAGAACAAGGCAAGAATATACATTGAATCTCCCTCCAGTTGTCAAGTTGAGTTCTTCGGCCAACTTACCTTCAAGCCAGTGCAGTGAAATGTATATAGAATGGAAATGTGCAGGGACTTCTGGCACCTAGAATACCCCAAGCTCAAGGCAATAACTTCCTTCTGAAGATGGCTGCAGAGTATAACATGCTAAGTGTTCCCTGGGAGCTGGTGTGATATCACTTTCTAAAACAAGTGTAATATGCAGAGTTCAGGTTACCTTTCTAAGTGTTATGAGAGCCTGGATGGATCATCACAATTCCTAGTAGTTAGGACTGCAGTGTCCACATAGGTATATTTTCTGGGACTCTTTCTTTACCCTTCTCCTTGAGAAAAACATTCCCTTTCCCTTGGCTCGGGAGCCTGGGCAGTGCATGCCCAAGTAGTATGTTTCTGGTACCACTGTTGTCCATGGTCTCCGAACTGCCCAAGGTTGTAGTCTCCCTTCCTTATTTCTAGTGCTCTCCCACCAGTACTTGACTCCAAAGGCACCTACACATCTGTTACCTTAGTTCTTCATTCATAGGAGGAAGTGAGTATTTAGTGTTTATGTTCAGCCATGCTAGGTCTTTAGAAAGGAATGATTTGGAGATAAGTCTTTTCCAATTGTAATTCTAAACTAGAAAGGCCAAGTGAATTTTTTCCTGATGCAAATAAATATACTTAATTAAAATTCAGTAGCAATTCATCAAAATGGGCAGAAAGCATATGAGTATAATTTAATATATCAGAGAAAAATGCATCAATATGACATGAAGTCCTGTTGATTCTAAATAAAAGTTACAAGGCCCAAGATAAAGACTTACCATAAAAATATTATCAGTGACTAATAAAGGTAGGTTTATGGTGTCTTATTGTAGTCAAGTTGCTTGGTGGTACATGTACCAGAAGCCATGCTAATTAACACTTTGGCAAGAGGACTGCACAGCTCAGGGAAAGAGTTCCAAAGACTCGAAGCAGTCAGCACTTGAAGAGCTAGGTCCTGAATGTCTATTTCTTAGCTACTGAGCCAAGAGATGTCTGAGTACGTGTGTGTGTGCATGCGTGCGTGTGTGTGCAGCACATATACATAAGCATGACTGAATCTAGGCAAGCCAATGACACTATGCTCTGAAACCACAAACTGAGCAGAAAGTAAAAACATGACAGTTTGGAAAAACAGTATTTTCTATGTGGATCATCACTCTCTTAGTAAAATATTTATTTTAAAAATTGCAGTATAGTTTTCATAGTTTCTTTAAATATTAAATATGAAGCAGAAGAGATTTCGCAGTTCATGTAGAGGGCCACCTACTCATAAGGATACATAATAGAATTTTGGGAAAAAAAACCCGATGTTTACTCTGGAGTCTTGCTCAATGTTTCCCTTCAAGTTTCTCCTAAAAACGTTGATAGCCACTGGGGAAGCTTCTGCCTCCGCCCATCTGTGTAGCTGGGGTGTAAAGAGTATTCTCTAAGAATGCATCTAATACATGGCTTTTTAAAAATATGATATTTAACCCTGAAGATGACCTAAATAACCCCTTACTTCCACATAGCTCTGATCACTTCCCTCAGAAATCAGAGATGAAACTATTCCACCCTGTGTCCACTTGCACAGAAGCTGTTAAAACTGGATTGTTAGAATCTGGCCATGGTGTATAAATTCACAAGAATCCACCAAGCTCTTCTATTATTTATATTGTAAGATTTGTAGGTTGTCTGTATAGTAAGAAGTACAGACCTATGGGTCAACAGCCACCTGAATTATGCATGGGAAAGGACAGCATTCCCATACCCTCCATAGTCAGCGTGGTCATTTGGGAGAATACCTTTACCTGTAATAGTTTCCTGAAAAAGCTTCCTTCTCAATGATCTGTAAACTGGATGATTCTGTCAAGGATCCTGATAGACCATAGTTTAATCTTGGGATAACTGTTTTCTACTTATTGCTTTTCTATTAGTGAAGAAATTTTAACATAAACTAAATTAAGTCTTGATTTAATTATCTCAAGAATAAGGAAAACAGTACTTGCATAATTAGTTTGTAGTTTATAAAGTACCAATAACTATTTTGTTATTATTTAACATATATGTAGATCTTCACTGTTCAGTAGAAGGGGTAGAATTCAAAGGGCATGTGAAAATCACTAAAGTCAAAGTTCTGTGATCTCCATA
Source organism: Petromus typicus (assembly GCA_004026965.1). Classification (NCBI taxonomy): domain Eukaryota; kingdom Metazoa; phylum Chordata; class Mammalia; order Rodentia; family Petromuridae; genus Petromus; species Petromus typicus. The sequence goes on from PVIR01002578.1 coordinate 22,993, forward strand.
TGAAACGTTGTAACTGTAATAAGTTATTGCCGTTGTTAATAACTTTAACACAGATATTGGGTTGTCATTTCTGAGTATATCAAGTGTAAAATGGAAAATATGGTTGTGTGATGTATAGAGAAAGGAGACAGAACACTGAATGCTGAAGCATTTTTCTAACTCATACTTCATTTTATAGGCCAAGAAATGCATAGAATCTGTTATCAAATATTAAGACAGCAAAAAGACTATCTAAAAATAGCTAAGCATTTAGTTATTCTAAGTTATTCTATGTCTAAGAGACTTATATAAGGATATATATAAGGTATAAGAGACGCTATCTAACTTGACTGAGACTTGTCTTTAGTAATTGAAGGATTTTACTATATTGTTATTCATAAGTCACAAACAATGGAAATGTGTAAAAACCCTAACAATAACAATGCTAATAATATTATCAAATATTTTCAGAGCATATACACTGTGCCTGGTAGGTTGCTAAATATTTTATGCTTAATTTCCTTTTTAATTCTCTCAATACTCCTAAGAGGGGAGCACTAATATTATTTTCATTTCTTAGAAAGGAAAACTGGGCCTTAATGAAGTTAAATAAATTGTTGAAGGATGAACGGGGAATAAGTGGCAAAGCTAGACCTATAGGATTTAAAAGTTCAGCATTGCATAGTTCTTCAAAATTATCCAAGAAAATCTTCATAGGGCTGTGTGTTTTCCTGTAGACACTTGCCATGGTGTTTAGTACAGCTGAGGTCTTGAAATATGAGACAGGCAAATTCTTATGTTTCAAGAAATGCTCCCTTTAAGAATAATGGAATGATATTTTTCTATATTTTGTCAACTTGCTTTCAAAAATCTCTTACTGTTGCCACATAAACATGAAAACCAAAGTTGCTGTGAAAGAGTAAAGCTAAACAATGTTGTAAAAATGTATTTTTGAGTCTCAACAATATGTCCACTCACTTTCTTTTTGTGATCCTGATTTTCCTGCGGTATAAATATCACATTTATGTTTCCAAGGCTGGTGGTTTTATGGAAGTTCATGTTTACTCCAAATGATAAATCACCTCATTCTTAGAATTCTGTCAGAGAGCCAGATGATAACTCATAAACATCCTGCTGTCTGAGTTTGACAACATCAAACATTTCTTATAATGCCTCTGGGGTTGGTAAATGTTAAAAAGCAACAACTTCCAAAGTACTCTGTATGGTCTAACCTGACACTAGATGAGTCCTAACGGCTGAGAGCAGAACGCCCTAAAGCTAGGGACTGTTAGTGTCTTTGTTTCTCATGTTTGTTTTCTGCAGATGGATACCAAGAAACCTATTCTTTCCTCTCCTGAAAACAGTCTTGAGTGAGAAATGTTAAACAGAGCCTCCCATTGTGCAGAAAGTTGAGAATCTTATCAAAATATGGAAAAATATCTGAGCCAATGAGATGAAATACAAACTAGTGTTGCCAAAAGGAATATAAAGAGGAGAAAGAGGAGCAGGAAGAGAATAAGATGGAGAAAAGGAGAAGGAAGAGGAGGATGAGCAGGAAGACATGGACAAAGAAATAAAGAGTCCTTTACCAAAGTGCTGTGGCCAGCTTCCATCACTACAATAAAAAAAATCCAAGATAATCAACTTATTAATGGCAAAGACTTATTCTTGGCACTGTTTCAGAGGGTCTGTTCCATAAATGTTTAGGCCTGTTGCCTGGGGCCTGCGGTAGGGACAACGCATCAGGAGATGAGTGTGTGAGTGAGCAAGGCTGCTCACCTGACCAGAGAGAAAAATAAAAAGATCAGGTGCTGCGACCCCTTCTGAGGCACAGGTCCTCTGGCATGAAGACCTCCTTCCAGGCCATACCTCCTCATGGCTCCACTGCCCTCAATACCAGCTCCCTGGAGACTAAGTGCTTAACACGTGGATTTCGGGGACATCAACTCAGACGGTAGCAGGACCCAGGTGAGGCTCGGTGTCCACAGGATCTCTGCAGTAGTCAGAAGCAGAGAAAATGAGCGAGGCGGGAATCAGAATGATGTTAGGCGATGTCTGAAGAACTTGGAGAAACCAGCCGAATTCCAAATTCAGCCAAGAGATGCAAGAACTACCCTCCAATCACATCGGCCTGAGTTAGTAGACAAAGTTTAAGCCAGCTGCGTAACTGAGTAAGCGTGAAATCTTTGGATGGCTAAATCCTGAAAAGAAAACAGAGCGCTGGGGATTTTGTGTAGTGTTTCTGGCAAAAACATCTGGTGGTGAGGAAAAAAAAAAACTAAATAACTAATAACTAAACTAAGAGATAAATAGCTGTAAATGGGAGGATTTCTACATAATAGCAGAAATCTTCCATTGCAATGAGAAAAAAAATATTATTTCCTCTTTAAAGCCAGGGCAATCTATAAAATGTCTCCAATAACATTGCAGTGTGAATATTGGAGAAGAATTCATTTTCATTTTTCCATTATTGCTTGCAGAAGACTTTAGAAAAAGACATTCCAATTGGGGGATGGGGAGAGAGCGCACTGTTTCAGAGCTCAAATATGCACAAAAATACAGTTTGAACTAAAACTAGAAAAGTTATTGTAACAGAAAACAATCATTAAGCAATTTCAAAGTGAACTATTCAGTCAGTACCTTTGTTACCAGAAAGCTAATAGAAGTCGACAGAAAATTGGAGGACAATAAGGGATATTTTGAAGAAAATAATTTTTTTAAATTTTATTTTTATTTTTTAAATTTTTAAATCTTTATTGGTACATTACATATATGCATCATGATTGCACTCCATAATGGAGATTTGTACCAGTATAAGACACAACTTAATTCTCATTTTTTCCCATAGCCCTACCCACCCTACCACCCCCCATATACATAAAATTTGTTTCCTTACTTTTTTGTTACAATCTCATCATTTTTCCCCCTTCACCCTATTTTACATTGAGCATTTTCTATTTTACAATATATAATATACAATTCTAGGACTCATTTAAATCTTTATTTTCTCATACCAGAGAAAAGATGCGATATATACCTATTTGTGCCCTATTTATCCTTATGAGGATATCCTCAAGGTATGTCCATTTAAGTATAAATGATTCAAATGTATCATTTTTATGGCAGAGTAATACTCCATTCTGTAGAAGAATCACAGCTTTTTTATCCAGTCTCCAGTTGATGGACACTTGGGTTGTTTCCAAGATGTAGCAATCACAAATTGGGCTGCTATAAACATGGGTGCACATATGCCACTGTGATATGAGTCTTTTAATTCTTGTGTGTATATACCTAGCAGGGCAATGGCCGGGTCAAATGGGACTTCCAATCCTAGCTTTTTGAGGAATCTCCAAACTGATCTCCACAAGGGTTGTATGAGTCTACAGTCCCACCAACAGTGGAGAAGCGTTCCTTCTCCGCAGCCTTGCCAACATTTGCCATTGGCTGAATCTGAAATGGCAGCCATTCTATGTGGAGTGAGATGAAATCTCAATGTTGTTGTCATCTGCATCTCTCGAATGACTAATGATGTTGAGCATTTCTTCATATGCTTCTTAGCTGCTCTTACTTTGAAGAAAATAATTTAATGTTAAAGTAAAAGTTACTGATATTAGCAGAACACAGTGGGATTATATTCCTATAATCCCAGCACTCTGAGAGACTGAGGCAGGAGGAATCTGGATTATCTTCCATCTTGGCAGTTTAATAATTTAGCAAGACTTTATTTCAAAATTTAATAAAATGGCTGGGAAACATCTCGTGTGAAGGCACTAGGTGTAATCCCCAGTGCCTCAAAAAGAAAAACAAATTAACATTGTAGTTACACCATATATCTCAGTAGCTACATTGTCATACAAAATACCAGATTGAGTGGTTTAAATACCAAGTCCATTTGCTCAGAGATTTGGAGCTGGAAGTTGATGGTGGGGGGCTCAGTGTGGTTGGGCTCTTTTTCTGCCTTCTCATTGGCTGCTTTCTTGCTGTGTTCTATGGGTATAAATAGGGCACAGGAAGCTGTAAGTTCTCTGAACACAAAATGAGAGTCTCACTCTTGTCATCTAATTTAACTAGAATTACTTTCCAAATGTCTTATCTGCAAATACCACCAATGGGAGAAGGGCTTTAACATGTGAGGCTGGTAGAAGGAAACAAATATTTGGTCAGTTGGAGGCTGTGTTCTGAAAAAAAATCCACTAGGTGATTTCAAAAGCAACAATGTCTCTCTGCAGTATAACCTTACAGGACCAGTTCGGTCTGTGCAGATGGGCATTGACCAAATCACTGTGATGTGGCACACGACTGTATTTGTATTTGCTAAAATCTTTTCAGCCAAGTCTAGAGGATTCATTTATAACTATCTTTTTAACACTACTCATCTTTCCCCACAACCCCTAGCTTGCTGTGTCTCGATGACAGTGAGGTCTTTAATGTTCTCTCAGGACACGAGAGTGTTTGCTTCTTACAGGATTTGTACTGTGGCCCTTGTTACCTGAAATATCCACCCAGGCAGCTGCCTGATTCACTCACACTTCCCAGAGGTCTTTGTTCAAATATTACTATAGCAGGGGAGTTTTCTGTGAGTGTCTCAAACAGTAACAATTTCACCTGCCCATCTATACCCTCTGATATTTTGCTGTCCCTCTATCTGTCCCAGTGCCTTCTGCACCTTCCAACACCCTGGATGTGTATGTTCATTAACAGTCTGACGATCTCACCAGGAACCACTGCATTGTGTTCCCTGATTTCCCTCAGTTGTCCATCCCCTATGGGAATTTAACCACATTGAATAAATCTTTCCTGAAGTACTAATTAACCACATAAATCACGCGCCATTTGTCCTTTACACACGCACACTGAATGCATCCCAGACTGCTTCTCAAAACACCTGATTCCAGTCCCTGTGAGTAGCGCACCCTGCTCCAAAGCAGTGCTTCTCCTGCCAGGTGAAGTCACTCACCTAACTGAAAAAGGACCCAGGAAAGTAAATATTGGACAGCGTTGTTTATATGCCATCTCCCTTTTTGATCACTGTATTATTAGAAGTTTCCTTTCCCTTTTAGTAAACTAAAAATATACATAAAATATCCTTTAACTCAAATTTTAATAGACTACCTAGATGATTCTGGAGCTCACTTAAATGTACAGAATGAATGGGAATTCTCAGCTTAGGGTTTGGAGGAGGTGGCACCCTGGAGAAGATCACACAATACAAGATGCAGCACTGATCACCTTTCAGTTTCTGATACCAAAGAACTACCAAAACCTCTTGAGTTATCTTGGGTACATGAGGGATCCCTTGGGCAGTCCTGTTCTTGTGATCTGTGCTCTGTAACCACCAGACCCTATTCTAGTGGTTTAAAACAACTAGCATTTATTTAGCATGGATTCAGCAGACTGGCCAGGGCTCAGAGAGGACAATTTTTCTCCATTCCATGAAGCATCAACTGGATATTGCGTGATTCACTTCCAAGCCATCTCAGTGATGTATGCGGCTGATAATCTGACATTGGAAGTCAGTCGAATCTAAGAGAAGACCAGAGCCAGGGGCCTCCATTTCCCTCTGCTTTGGTTGCCTCTTCTGGTCTATCCTAGGCTTCGTCTTGAGCTCCTTGCACCTAGACGTCTGGGTTTACAGAGCTAGTATATCTTAGTCACGTTTTGTTACTGGGCCATAGTACCAGACAATCATAACATAGGAGAGGAGAGGTTTGGTATGGCTTGGAGCTTTAGAACCCTATGGTCTGCAGACAGAAGCACAGAAGCATCACGGTGGAAGGGCCTGTGGTGCAGGACAGCTGCTCGCTCACGTCTTGGTAGCCAAGCAACCAAGAGAGAAGTGAAGCCCAGAGCCCCAAGGGAGAAAACCCTTCCATTTCATGCTCCCAGTTACCCACCTCTTCTGACTAGACCCAACTTGTAACAATAAATCAGCTATTGCCTCAGTGATTCAAGTGGTTCCCAAAGCTACACCTCTGAACGGATGAAGATTTGGGGGGACATTCTTAGTCCAAGACATGACAAAGTATCCCAAGAAAGCAAGGTAGAAGAGGATAGCATTATAAACCTAGCCTTGGAAGTGATAGAGCATTACTTGTGCCATATTCTCTAGAATAAGACAGTTGAAGATGTCTCTCTGGGTTGGCATTGGGAGCAGAGATCTTAGGAAGGTCAGAGTCGGGGTGTGGAGAGGTGGACTTCACAGGTGAAGAATATAGTCTCTCATGAGTCCTACCCTGATTTTTATTCTTGCTTTATACAGATTGTCCTAACCCTCTCTGCAGTTTCTTGCACCCTTCTTCCACCACCCAGGTTTGTTCTAGGTGGTTTTGTATTTGTATCTGAGCTCTTATGATTTTATTTATAGAGACTCCTGATTCTCTGCTTGTATGCCAAGCCCTCATTGAACAGTGCTCCTTAGGTAGCTTATTTTCTCAAAAAATACGTGCAAGATTCCCTCCATTAATTATTTAATATGCTGAGAATTTCTTATTTAGTTGTGACAGCTCTGTAGCTCTATTTGATGTCTCCCTTTCATAGGAATTCTGTGCTCTTTGGCTGTTTGCTTTTGAGCTTTCTAGCTTCCTTTCTACTATAAAAAATAAGAAATCCTTATCCCAGGCCCACTTTCATGCAAAAAAGGAAGAAAATTAGGTGAGTTGCTGATTAGAGCTAGAGAGGAAAATGCATGTTTCCCTTCCTGTCATCTGGGGGTGGTGACCTTTTCTCTGACACTCTATTAACTTGCCCTCGCACAAATAGCACAAAATCCTCCGATAGAGCAGTTTTCCTTCAACAGCAGATTAAGCCTGACAACCTTTTCTCTTAATTAAACCTGGAGAGATTGACCCAGCTTCCACCTGGCAGGTCCATGACCTTCCTTTCTCTTCTCTTTTCCATCATTCTTTTCCTGGCAGCTATGGAAACCACTGAAAGCCACTTGGTACGTTGGAGGATTATAGAGGATGGGAACAGAGTAGAGCTGACACCAATCTTCCCCAGGTACATCTCACCAGGCTTTGGTGCTAGAGAAAGCTCCAGATTATACCCTAGTTGATGGGTATTCCTAAATGTGAAGGACCATTTTGGGAGAAAGGATAAGAAGGTTTGGACCTCTGAATACTTTTCAGAGTCTGTGCTTTTTGACTGTTCAGCATGGGTAATGACACAGGAGAAATCTTCAAGTTCTATACCCAGCACAACATGCCCCTCGAACTTAGGTTCCCAGTTCCCTTCACAGGCCCTGATCTGTGTGCGAGCCTCCTAGAGTTATCCTGTTTTGGATTAGGAAGGAAATACAGCACTTTGCTTTCTTGCTCAAACTCTATTTTCTCCATAGGGAGTGACCAGCCTCTCCTCAGTAGACTGTCCCCTCACTTTGACTTAGATGGTACTGGGAAGAGGAGAGATCAGTGGATGACCACTTTCCTAATGGGTCCTTCTCTGAGTTCCTATCAGGAGGATGCCGGGCCCTCTGAACAAAGAGGCTCATTTGTTCTTGGCTGTGCATCATGCCAACAAGTCTGCAAGTTGAGCATCATCTTCCCTGGTATTCTGTAACTTTTATAAAATTTGACACATATTTTTCTATCAACTTTACACTGAGGGTCAAAGTTGTAAAATGAGATAGTAGAAAGTCCAAGGCAACATGAACCTTTAAATATTTAGTTGCATCTTTGCCAAACATAAAATTGGATTCCTTGCCTAATTCCACAAGCAAACTTTTTGTCATATAAGCTACTGGGTGGTTTTATATACCTCTTCTGAGATGGATACATTCAGGGTGTTGATATTTTCCTTTGAGGGGAGATGGCATATATGAGATAGGAGATATTTTTGAGATGGGATATATATGAGATGGGGTATATTTGAGAGATACAGACAGACAGACAGATAGACACAGAGACAGAGACCTACACAGAGAGAGATAGAGACAGTCAGAGAAGAGAGAAAGAAGGATTTCACTTCAGAGGGAGGGTAGGGAAATATTCTCTTGGAATCACCTAAAAACTAAATATCAACTCTTTTTGTGGTTGCTATGAAAACAGCAGATGAAGGGCTATGAAAAGTGATAATTTTCATTACACTCCCCTAGTGCCAGACCCAGTGAATCCTTTCATGATATTTCCTTTGAGTGTCATGAAAATGGACATACACATAAAGGTGTGGGTAAAGATATAATGTAGATAAACAAAAAATACATCATGAAATTCACTGTTGGGTGAACTCTATATAGTTTGTTCTATAATATTGATTTAGTTATCTTTCTTTCTTTCTATCCTTTTTTCTTCTTTCTTTTGCCATTCTTGAGCTATTCTCATGCATATCCCTTCAATATTTTCAACTAAAAGGGTTTAATTTGCCTAAAATTGGATATGAAGCCAGGGACTCCTGGGTTTCAATTGTTTTCTTCTCTAGAATTTTATCTACCCAGGCAGAAAGCAGAGTTCATGAAAACTTTTTCATATTTTTTTATTTTCATAAAAATAACTGTTAGGTCTATTATTATTACTACTTTGAAATGTTTTCTTTGAAAGTGTAGAGAAGAAGGAATAAATGCACTGCATTCATATAATTCACCCATTCAACATATCATATTAAGAGCCTTCTAAATTCCAGGCCCACTTTGACTCTGCGATTAGAATGTATACTTTTGGAACTTGGCTTCCTCCTCTCTGAGAGGATTATGTAGATGACAGCTAGCCAGGCTTCAGTACTGACCTCCCGGGAGACTTCTTTGGAGCTCTTTTCTGGTTTCAGTGTATTGGCCACTGAGCTTAGAATGACCTCCATATAGGCAGTACTCCAGCCCCACACACTCAGGGAGGGAGAAACTCAGGTCAGGAGATGAGTGTCTGGGCAACTGGAAGAGATTCATAAATTTACAGTAATTGATTTTAATAGACTCCACTGTTTTTCTTTTTGGTCCTAAGACTCAAACTTGAGTAATCACACAAGTATACATTAACTTTACCCAGCAGACCTTGGACCACCTGTTTGCTTCCTGCTTTCCCAGCCAAGGAGCCTCTGGGAAAGACCGATCGGAAGCACAGTAGGATGGAACTCATTGTTCCCTCTCTCTGTTCCATCTGTCTCCCTTTTCTTCTGGGAGATGCCTTGTTCACTTCCCATTACTTCTCGGACTCAAGGCTAAGTTCTCCCCCATCCTCCTGATCTGCTTCTCACTCTCCTCCCAGAGGTGAGTCCAACAGAGGGGGCCCCGAGCTTTCTCATCTTTCCCAATATTGTACATTCCTTCCTCTGCTGACTCTTCACACAGGCCAAAAAAAAAAAAAATCTTCATGTCTTTTTCCACAGAAAAACCCTTCATTCCTCTGGATAATGCCCTTGTCCTCACTTTCTACTTGGAACAGAGCCCCTCTGAAAACTAGACTCTGTCTCTCGTACCCTCCAACCCTTCCTTGTAGTCATTTCAGAGCACTGGTGTAGAATTCCTGTTACAACTGCATTTGAGTATTGTTACCTCGAGATCTTCCATGACAGACTCATTGCCAAGTATTGTCACCATACTCTACCATATTTGACATAACTGTCTGTAAAATTCAGCACTTGGTCATTTATCTGAGATACCACCCTTTGATCCATCAGTACTCCAGTATTCTTTTCTAGTCTCCTTTATTGATTCCTTTCTCTACCAGCCTCAACTCAAGATGTCTCTCTTTTCTGTCTCTGTCTCTCTTTGTCTCTGTCAGTATCCTTTCTCTCTCCCTGTCTCTGTCTGTCTGTCTCTTGTGGAGCCTTGTGTGTACCAGACAAGTGTTTAACCACTGAACTACACTCCCAGATTCCCTACTTTTCTCTTTCTACTTTAAATCCACTTTCACAATTTCAAAATGGTTTGTATACATGGAGAACTGGGATGCTATCATATATGAAAGCCATTTGAAAATCATTACATTTGATTGTCTCATAGTTCTTGTGTACATGAACATGGGCCTAGAGTTCAGTGTTGTAGACTGTCAGTAGAACCTCACTTCAAATGACCTTCCTCCTCCCTTTACAAAATTTCTCCCTTCTTGTATTTTCTTTTGTAATGAAAGGCTACCATCTTCTTCTGATTATGCTTGAAATATTTGCCACGTTAATATATTTGCACCTATACATTTATTTTAAATGTGTGGAGAGTGCTGGATCAAATATTACCTCTGCTTCTCAATAGTTTTGTGACTTTGGGTGAATTAATGTTTTAGTTTTTTGACCTGGAAAATTTAAGTTTTGTAGGTATTATCCATGTATACATGCACATATATGTCTTTATCTAACATATGCTATTATTAAACTTTTAAAATTTTGGCAATCTAATGCATACATAAAGGGTAGAACTGCTCTCTTGATTTAAATGTTCCATGCCATGAGATTTTTTGATGGGGAAATGAGTACATATTGATCAAGTGCTTAGTGGCTGGCATATACTAACCCCTAAATAAATGTTAATTAGCATGCTTATTAGTTTTTATATGTAGGACTTTTTTGCCATGCTACAATACAAATTGTATCAGTTTACTTAATAGTGGATATTTAGTTTCTAACATTTTACTTTTAGAAATCTTGCTCCCATAAATAGATTATTTATCTTTTGCCAGTAATTGATTTGAGAACAGGCCCAAAGCAATGTGAATTTTGATAGATGATTTTCTCATTTTTAAGTCACAGGAGAAAGAGGGGCCTTCCACCTCCTCTGGATTGCAATCATTAATTGTGATATGTTAACTTGACTTCAATAAGAGACACCTAGCAAGGAGGTAAGGCTCTGGGCCTGACTAGGTTGGATCTTCTGTCTTCTGATGTAGATCTTTGGCTTTCTAATGCAGTTTCACATCAAAAGCAAGAGTGAGCTCCTGCTTCGGATCCCACAAGCCAAATAAGAAGTCAATCATGTCACCATATGCACAGTTTATATGAAATTTCTTTCTCTAGTGAACTTTAGCACATGGATGGCAGTCTAATCAACATCTATACACTAGTTACACATTCATTTCACTAATAGAGGATACAGTCTGGGATCTCGGTTGCTATATTAAGAATGGCATGATAACTTCAAAGAACTTCTGAAGATGTGCAGAGCCACTGCTATAGGGCTGCTTTCTTATAAACTCTAGATTCAGGGGACAGTGGATTTTCATGCCAATTAAATCAGTTTGATCTAAGGTTTCACTTACCCACAGATAAAAGAATTCCAGAGCTTGTCCAAGATAGTTTTTTTTTTAAATTTGCTCTTACAACCCATGAAGATTTATACTTACCTATGACTTTATCAACATTGATATTTTTGAAACTTTAAATATTTGAACATTGTAAGAGTATGAAAGTACGACTCTCTGATGTTGCATTACAAGCCTCTGATTTTCTAGGATATAAACATTTAATTCTCCAGAACCAATTTGGGTTTATTTATTATATTCATATTTGTTTGTTTTCCTCTCTTGTTACATGTGATAATAATTTCAAAATCTTGTTGAAGATAAACAACTGTAGTAAAAACTTAAGCATCAGAGAAGTGCATTTTTTTCTTATATGAAAATGCTTGGAAGTTCTCAGTTTGGACTCATATGGTCCTACACATCACAGGCCCTGACTCCTGCATCCTGCCTCCAACATCAAATGGTATATGGCTTCGTACGCTTCAGCAGCAATATAAAGAGAGCAGAAAAAAAGTGGTAAAGACAAAGATCCCAGGCCGTGTATCTATTAAGGAAGACCCTTGAAAAGTGCTCCGTAAACAGCTGCTAAGTTTATACCAGGAGTCTACACTTCGATGTTGAGGTAGATGTGTGTCGGATAACTGAGGAGAGGCGTGTTCCTAACGCTTCACCGTCATTGCATCTGCTTGCATTTTAGTAGTGATTGGATCAGGAAATTTACTTTCTCTTGCCTCATTAATTGTTTCTTTCATAAGTTCACTTTGCATTTTATTAAGTGACTGCTTTACTAGGTAGTATTTTTAATTGTCAATTTGGTGTATTATATTAATGTATTTTCTAAATTTGAACTATCTTAAAATTTTAAAGGTAAATGATCTTTAGTCATGGAGTTCTTTTACTGGTACATTCACTGCACACACACACACACACACACACACACACACACAGTGTAAGTCTGTTTACAGTTTTAGTTGGAATTTTTGCATGTATTTCATAAATGATAATGGCCAATAATTTGCAACAATTTTAAGAAGTTCTAAATTCTGAAATATTTTTCTAAGGAAAACTTCTTGTTTTTCTTGATGACTTGGTAAAAACCCACCAGTTAAAACATGTGGATCTCTACACCTCTTTCCTTTTAAATATTTTCTTTTTCACAATATCAGCTATATATTCTAGAACTCATTTACATCTTCATTTTCTCACACCAGAGGAAAGATATGATATTTTCACATCATATTTATGTACCAATAAAGATTTGAATTTTTAAAAAAACATGTGGACTTACAGATTTTTCTGTAAAAATTTCTGATTAAATCTCTTCAATTGAATATTTCTATTTGGGGTGTTTATCTATATTTTCATGAGTAACTTTCCCTGCTTAACACATTTCTAGATAATTAGTACTTTGTGTTTATAACACATCATCACAAAACTTCTATTTTTTTCTTAACTCCTCAATACAGCATCAAATTGTGGTCACTCTTTCCTCTCTTTCCTCTTTCTTCTATTTAAGCTCTGTAGAGTTTTGTTTGTATCAATGCATTCTTCTAGAATTTGGTTTTTATTTCATTTATTCATTCTTTGTTCTTTTTCTGTTTTCCACTAATTTCCCTTCTATTCATTATTCTATTCATTACATTCTATTACTTTCCTAGTTCACTGATTGTAGTAGGTGATTAATATTTAATCTGTCTTCAGTTCCATATCAGATAGTATATGCTGTAGCCTGATACAATGTGTAGAATCTGGATGATAGTTTCAGAAATATTTTAAAATGTGTGCGGGCCTCTGGTTTAAAGACTTTGTCGCCTTGAGACCTTCCTTTTTGTTCCTCTCCTGTTCCCAGGGAACTGTCCTCATACACGTGGTGCTAGATTTTTGATGGCACAGATGTATTCCATTGCATAAGCATGGGCAAGGACAGAAGAGGAAGGTAAACTCCACTTCCTTCAGGGATATGTATCAGAAATCATGACACCACTTTCCTCCACCTGCATCTCATTTCCCAAACCCAGACCAGAAGAGCAATTCTATCATGTACTCTTGTATTGACTTGCTTGAGTTGTCCAAACATACCACCCTCCCTCCCCAACCCCCACATAAATACACATCTGTCGGTTTCCAGTGAAACAATTCATCATATCATATAGAGCCACACCTCTGGATCTGAGCTCCATTTATGGAGCTTTTTCTCCATCTGAGCAATGCCATTTATGTTTTCTGAAATTTGTGCTCATCTGGAAAAGGGAGATAAAAAGACAGCTCTGATAAGATTATCCAAAGGAGGAAAGTGGTCAGTGTACAGGTGAGTATGTGGCACCTGGTGGCATCCAGTAAACGTGAGCCTCTGCCATGTGTACAGGAAGCTTCTCTGTCCAGGGTGATCCCCAGCATGATTCTCCCATTCAGAAGAAAATGCTTTGTGATTTTGGGTGTGTGTGTGTGTGTGTGTGTGTGTGTGTTTCTGCTTTGGAAAAAAGGACAATGTTTTCTAAAGATGAAATTCTTTAAGCATGGTAAAGGGAAATAAATGTATCACTTTCCTTCAGGGAGGGAAAGAGATGTAGTAAATGCTCAATGGGCTTTTTTTTTTTTTTTTTTCAAGCTCATAGAGTCAGTGACTATAAGTCTTAAACACAAACTGAATTATTTTCAACTTTTTATTTCCTCAGGATGGTTTTGACCACATCATTAAACTCTGTTATTTGTCACTGACCTGATATTATCATAGAATCTAGAGTATTAAAAGAACACTTTAAAAAAGAGACATATATGTTTCTATGTGGTAAATCTGATATTCTTGCTAATTCCTATAAGTTTCTGTGAAGTCATTTTTTTGGCCCAGAATAATGCTTATGAAGCTAAATAAATTATAATTTTTCCTTTACAAACATTCTTTGCGTGAGAGGAGGGATCCTGTAAGAAGTCTGGCTCAAGTTTTCTTACCATTTTATCAAAACTACTCTCCATAAATAAAATAAGGGAAGTTTTCCTCTTACGTTCATTTAAATTGACTTTGAAAATGCAGGGTCAGAGACTCTTACTACTAGTCTTCACCTCACAGACTAGAAAATCTAAAACTTAGGATTCACACAGTCTTCCCAGAAGTAATGTTTACTGCAGAAAAACATAAATCAGTGAGGATGTGACTTTTTCCCTGAATTGAGTGTGAAAAAAGACACAAGAAATGCATCTTTACCGGCCCTGAAGACAAGTATGTGATTTGTTTTATACCATAAGTTTATAACCAAACTTTTATCTAGAAGAAAGTCAGTGAGTTCTCAATTTAGCAAAATCAGTGCAGGTAAAAGAAGAGGAGGGATCACAGGAAAGAAACCCAACACGGACAGTGACATGGACAGACAAAAGACAGGAGCAGAAAGAATAGAGAGAATCACTTTCCCCAACAGTTGTGGGAAGTCATCACGCTCATGTCTAAGACTCCTTACAGTTTGGGAGGCAGAGAAAGCACGAACAAATTATGAACAAATTAGTTTCACCAAGTATCAAAAAGCCCATTTTAGTTAATTTTTGTACTTCTCTCTGAACTCATTTTTTCTCAAGGACATACAGCCTGAGGAGTTTGCACAATTAGAGTGTACCTGTTCTGTAATCTCACAACCACGTTGTATCTTTTTCTCCAGTCAAAGGTACCTGCTTCCTAAATGATAAATACCATTTTACAGAAGCAATTTATATTCTCTTTCTTTTTTCCCTACTTATTTTCTATTCAAAGTTATCATAATTTAATTTCCCAAGAAAAGTGTTTTTTCCTTGATCTAAAATTTAATCTCTGTTGAATTCTATTCTAAACAAAAGAACAAAAAAATAAGGTATTTTCCTGTATATAGCTGACTGTTATAAGAGTGTGGGAGATAGCTTGAACTAAGGATAATGTGGGTTTTTTTTTGTTGTTGTTGTTTGTTTGTTTGTTTTAGTGGGATGGGACAAAAGGAAGCCCATGGAAAGGAACTTTCATTTTCCAAGGCAACTCTGCATTTGCATTTCCACTTTGTGGCCTTCTGTGTAGCTGAATGAATGGCTTCTCTCCTTCTGCTCCTTCCCCAGGAGGGCACAACATGGTGTGTGACACTGGCATCTGTTGCATGGTGTGGTTGTCGCTCCTACACATCCAGCATCAGCCACACCAAGTGTAAGGGAAAGAACACTCTCCTCCACACTTAGCGAAAATGTCAGTGAAAACTGTGAAGCTCATGCACCGAGTGTTCTGTGTGTCCATTTTTCAGTACAATGTATTTTTAGTTTCTGCAATGGGCAAATCTTAATTCAAGCCAAAGAAAAATAGCAATGAAATACATACCATACCCAGCTCAGCACCTCAAACAAGTGTGAAATGAACAGCATCCGTATTGAATTTTCCAGGATGAAACAATGGCTGCTGAAATGTACAGTCTGACCATATCAGAAATTCCATCTCTTATCTCCTGGGTGCTCTTTATTCTTTTGTTTTTTTTGTTTATGTGTGTAGGAGGGGGTTGTTTGCTGATCTGTTCTCATCTCTAATTGATAGACCGCTTCAAAGGCCAGACTTTAGACTTCTTTCTTATAGACTTTCACATTTATACCTACTCCCTAGAGAATGTTATCATACAGTCTTTGGCTGTCAACTACAAGTTGATGTCTTCCAAGTTCATGCCATCACTTCCTTGGAATTCAAATTCACATAGACAGCTGCTTCCTTTCCATCTTCATTTGCATATGTAGAAAGCAGCTTAAACTTAATATGTCAAATATGTACAACTACTAATTCCAAAATCTGCTTTCCCATCTGAGTTCAAGGAAGCTTAGTTTTCTTAGTTGTTCTTCCCTAATCTAGTAACCTTTAACTAGTTTCTTTCTTTATTTTCAGTTTATATCACATCAGCAGAAAATTCTAATATTTTACCTTAAAATATATCAGGACTTCACTTATTTGTACTCGAAACTGCTACCTGTGGTCTCAGCCCCCACCAATTCATCTTCATCAACAGGTTACCCCATAGATCTCCCACCTCCTCTTCCAGCCAATCTCTCCATAGTAACCAATGATTGTTTGAAAGGTAAGTTAAAGAAGTCCCATTTTTGTTTAAAAAGCTGCATCTTTCCTCATGTCAAAGCAAAATCTGTGGCTCTAACACTTTATGACACTGACTTCCCTGTTGACTATCCCTCCCTCCCTCTCTCCCTCTCTCTTTGTCTCTTTTACTCACTCTCTCTCTCATATATACACTCATAATTATGATAAATAAGGAGGGCAAGAGTGAACTTTTGAAGCAGATGGATCTGTTTAAGGCTAGTGTGGTGGTGATAATCTCACCATTACATGCTGATCTCCACACTCATTAAGCTGTGTATATTAAATACTCCACCATGTGATTTTTAATTGGACCAATCTTTGGCAAATCCCCACACTTACTGGTCTTCTGACTGCAAATCTCATGCCTCTCATTCCTAGAAGCCAGATCCTTCTTTCATGCAGGTCTTGTCTCAGAAGACACTTGGATAGTAAGGTCTTTTCTTAGCAAGCTATTTAAATCTCACCATCCTCTCCCAAAATTTCATATTTTCCTTCTTATTTTTAATGTTAGATTTTTGGGCCTAGGGTTTAAACTCAGGGCCTTGTGCATGCTAATATTTTAAGGAACATAGGAGTAAGGATCTCTCTCTGTCTCTGTCTCTCTCCCCCTCATTTCTGTATCTAGCATCTAAAACAGTAAATGGCTGGGGTATCATCAAAGAATGACAGAAAGAAGAAATGTAATGAAATAGTAAAGGAAGAAAGAAATATAATAAGAGAAGAAAGGACAAGAAGGAAAGAAGAGATGAGGAGGCCAGGAAAGAAGAAAGGAGGAAGGAACAGAGGGAGAGAAAGAGAAAAGAATTGTTTTTCCTTTAGTGCTTCAAAGGTGGTTTTGAAATGAGAATTGATACTTTGATTTTGAAGGCTACTTAAATTATTTTCTCACTATGGGAATATACTTGCAACTTTTAAACAATTTTATTACATTTTTCTTTTGTTTGTTTATTTAATATGTGTCTCTCTCATCATAGTCTCTCAATACTTCCAGCAAAAAGTGTTGGGAGATGAGGACTGTGCAGGCAAGTGTGAAAAAAGGTGTGTGATGAATGAGATTAAGATGGTGTAGGAAAAGCATAGTTATCATCCTGAAACTGTTCAACCCAAACCATTTTCCCACTACTCTGAGTCCCCAGCAGTAATCTGTAAAAAGGACCCTGATGTCTTGTTCTTCTACTTTTAAGACTATCATAAAGTCATGGCTTAAGAAGTATGTCTTTAGTAGTATCTAGTTTGAGAGCACTGGAATATCTGACGCACACTGAAAAAGGTCAGGAAATGGAAACCATTGGAATGAACAGTGGAATGGACAATGAACTGATGCTTCACACAACTTTTTGTAATGGGCCTCAAAGAGCAAAGGGACAGATGCATAAAAGAAATAAGTGGGAGCATCAATGCTGGTATTTAAAGTGGAGTCCTTGTTTGATAGTAAGACAATGGCAATAAAAATAAATGTAAAATTGGAATAATTAAATCTCTTAGCCCAAAAAATTAGGAGAGAATTAGGTTTACCTTATCTCAACGAGTCTTAATGTTTTAAGGAATGAAGTAGGTTAATGTGGCTCAAGTAGTGGTAAAAATTTGTCAAGTCTGAAAAATAGCTAATATAAAGTTACTGATTGTTGGGAACTATGGACAACTTACTCAAATTTAAAACTTACTTACTGGGATTTACTTACTTGTTTTTGAGCATGTCTTTCCTGCCCTGTGGATCAGCTACTGGGATTAATGAGCACATCTGCCCCATGCTGTGGGACTTTAAACTGCAAGGATTACTGTACTAGGATTATTGGCCTTAAGACTTACTAGGACTTACTGAGATTTAAGGATTTCTGTCTTGCCTTATGTAATCTTCAACTATTGGGATTATTATGGGACCACTCTGCTTTATGCATGCTAGTATTATGAGTAGATTCAGGCTTCTCCTCATTTAGCTTCCTCTGTTTCTTCTCATCCTGTTGTGACTCCAGCCCTACCAATGCAGCAGGCTACTCCATCCTGACCACCACAGCAAGCTGCTCCAGCCCTACCAGTGCAACAGGCTTCTTTAGCTCCTGCAGCAGGCTGTTTAAGCCCCATCTGAGGAGAACCCTAAATAACTATCCCCACTTTGGGCACTAAATGTGGGAATCTGGGGAAGAGGACACAGCCAGAACCCTTGTGGTGAGCTCTAATCCCCCGATAGTTCCAAACAGCAAAATCAGAACCTTGAGGAAAAAGGCTGAGCCCAGGCTCAACTCCTGCTACTCTGAGCAACAGCAGAAGTGGGGGCAGAAGAACCCGTAACCTGAGCTCGCCTGCACCTTTATTTGGTACCAAGTCTTCATCCCATAACCCTAGCCTGCATAAAACAGGGCATCCCACAATAATCCTTGTAGTTGAAGATTACATAAGGCAGGGCAGACATCCTTAATCCCAGTAAGTCCCAAGGCCAATAATCTTAGTGCAGTAATCTTTGTAGTTTAAGATCTCACAGGGTGGGGCAGATGTCCTCAGTAATCTCAGTAGGTGATCCCTGGGCAGGGCAGACATCCTCACATCCAAGTAAGTAACTCCCAGTAAGTAAGTCTTAGGTCTGAGTAAATTGTCCATGGTTCTGGATAATTGAGTAGAAAGTATATATAATAAAATACATTTTTTAAACAAAGTATGCAATTTGTATATACTTTAAACAATGTATCTAGCTAATGTTCATCAGCAAATTAGTTTGCAAGGAACTAGTTTTATTAATGTGCAGCCACTAAAAGCACTCTAATAGTAGATCATTTTGTAAAAGTAGCAGTGTTCCAAAGTGCCTGTCTGGAGAGGTAAACAATCATCACAAATACTACAAAACATGCCGATGACTCGACTCCAACTGCAAGGATTGGTTTAACATAGACATTTTTACCTTTAGCAGACTGTTAAAATCATAGGATACTGGCTTGGAACACATAGCTTTATAAAGAAGGTGAATATGTTGAAAGAGTGTCCATATATTAAGAAAATATTTTAAAAAACAACTTTAAACAGTGAACAAGATGTAGCAGTTCATCTAATAACTACCACAGCTTAATAAATAAGAGAAGAGGAACTGGGGACTTAGCTCCAGTGGTAGTACTTTGCCTAACTGGGAAGCACAAGGACTGGAGTTCCATCCACAGTACTGCCAAAAAAAAAAAAAAATAGTGATAAGAAGGAAATGTGTAATTATCTGTAATAAATGTAATGTGCTACACAAATAATTGGTGTTTTTATTGGACACAAAGTCAGATATACTGCTAAAACTAAAGGGACTGGCTGCCTAAATTAAAGTAGTAAGAAGTGCCTAAGTTTGAGTTGTAGATTAGTACAAATTTGAAAAAGTACTTTTCCCACCCAGATCTTCATAGCCTTTTGAATTCTAGCCACAGATTCATCAAAAACTAGTGGTCCCTATTGAGGAATACTTAATTTAGCACCTCCTAAGTAAGGACTTTTAGTACATCAAACTTGTATTTTTAATCCTGTCAAATCACACTTACATATTTAGTTTTTTCTTCAAAGGACTGATGGTTGGTATGAATATGTATCCATTTTGTAAATATTAACTGTCACCTTTAGCTGTGATAAATATTCACTTATCCCTGGGTACCACATCCATAAGTAAATATATTCATGCCTCTTTCTGTTTCCCTCCACATTCTCAGTAAAAACTTTGGTCTCTTGTGAATTCTCCAGGTTACTTAGCAGAACGCATTTGCTTAAATGAAATTTTCATTTGTGATGCTTAATCAAAAGAGGAATGTTTTCCCCCAGCTTTTTCTTACTTGAAACATGAAATAATTTATAGTATTTTCAATGAGACTCATTTACATGGTTGCTGATTAGTAGCTGGCTGCCTGTTTGCAGTGACTGATATTTCTAGAGAACCCAGAAATGGAGCTTTGCCAAATTTAGAAGCTGCTCCACCCTGACGGAGTCTGTAATTTGGTACTAGGAAAAAAGAATGAATCTTGGGGGTTTAAATTTGCTCTTAGCAAAATACATCTCAAAAAGCTTCCTGGAATCCAATAATTCTTAAAAATTAACCTTACTGTCTTCTGTTGTGTCATAACTGTCAGGGTGATTTTTTCTTTTCAGTGAAGACCAATCTCCTGACAAAGCACAAGGGCTGAGAGTGAACCGCAGACAGGTATCAATTATATCAGGATCCTCAGACTCTCTATACAAATGCTACACCATCAACTCAGGACAGATCAAATCATAAAATATGACCCAGATTGGAGAACCAGAATATAATCTTCCTTTTATTTTCCATCATTTATAGAACTTGTTACTTAGCACAAGGATGTTTCATTTTTTAAAGAGTCAAACTTTGAATAAATTCAGTTTCTTCATAGGTGTGGATAGTGAGGTCAAAGACCTTGAAATAAGCACCACAGCAAAGAGGATGAGACGCTGCCACTTTAGTCAGGCTTGACTGTCTGCGGTTTGTTATCATGAGAGTTCATTAATAGTTCCAGTACTCGATTTACCTTTAAAAAGTCACCCACTCCTCAGGGACAGAAACATTGCTCCTTATCGCTTATGGGTTTTGTTTATACCAGACAGCTCTGTCCTCACCTCTTTCACAGCCAACAACCAATGAAAGGAATCATGGGTAAAAGTTAGAATGGAACTGCTACGGTTTGGATAATATCCCCCAGAGATCTGTTCTGCTAAAGCTTTGTATCATAGGACAGCGTCATTGTGGCTAGTGGATCCTTTAGGAGACAGACCCTCTGGAAGGTCCTTAGGCCACTAAGGAAAGGGTGGTGGGAACCTTGTCCCATTTGCCACCTCACGCAGACATATAAAGGCAGTGAGTCCACGGGGTCTTGGACTAGAACTTGAGCTAAAGGACAGACAGTGCTATGTTTTATTATATCTGCTATTTTATTGTTGTATCAGAAATGTGACACAGAACCGGAAGTATAGGCCAAAAAAGAAGGATAAAGAGGAAAAGGAAGGAGTGGCAAAAAAGCCTAGATGGAGAGTGATGAGGAGACAGGAATAAATGGGAAGTAAGCGAGTGAGGAAGAGGATAATAGTCTCTGTCCCTCAAACATCACTCACACACACACACACACACACACACACAAACATGCATGCACACACACACACACAGACACACACACAGAGAAAAATTCAAGTTTTCAAAGTGCCTGGAATTAGGAAGTAAAACATATGACAGAGTTAGAAAATTATCACTCTGGGAATCTATTGACTAACAATAACTTAAAGTAGTTCTGTAGAGCTGGTAGAAACTAAGAGGGATAAAATTCAAGGGAAGTGAAATTCTCCTGCTCTTTCTAAATCTTGGAAACAACCAAAGTGTCCATCAACTGAAGGCTGGATAAAGAAGATATGGTTCTTTTATAGAATGGAGTATTACTTTGCTATTAAAAATGATACAATTGGACTTAAAGTTCAAAAGTTCAAATGGACTTACCTTAAGGGCACCCTCATAAGTGAAATAAATAGCTCACAGATGTGTAAATATCTTTTCTCTGGTATGAGAAAATCAAGTTGTAAATGAGGTGTAGTATGTATAGTTGATATTGTGAAATAGAAAATATTTAAAAGTAAAGAGAATACAGGAGTAAATAACAAGAGGAAAAAGAATGTGACGCTAATAAAGATAAAAGGAAACAAACCTTATGTATGTAAAGGGTGGAGAGTTGCAGGGTGGGTGGAAAGGGGAAAAAATGAGAATCAAGTCCTGTCATATTCTGGTATAAACTCTCAATGTTGAATGCAATGATGATGTGTATTCATAATGTATCAATAAAGATTTAAATTTTTTAAAAGGCTTGAATGAATTATTTTTACTAGAAATATAATTATCAACTATAGTATTTCTAGAATAAAACATAATTGGGAGAGTAAAAAATTAGTGAGGAAAAACACCACAAAAATGTACATTTCAATTACTTTTGGAAATTTAGGAGGAAAATAGTCCAAATGATGTTAACTTCGAACTTCATTTTAAAGAGACACACAGAGAGAGAGAGAGAGAGAGAGAGTTCTTGGTTTTGAAAAAGCTATGAAAATACTGTATACTGTAAATTTAATTCAATTTCAGGTAAACCTGGGCCACTCTAAAAAGTAATGACTTTGCTTTTTGTGTGGGATGTCAATTATCAAATGAAAGAAGTGCAATTTCATTTTAAAGTCATAACTATAAAAAAAAATATGTCGGCATGTTTTATGTCAGCATAGCCGCTAATTCATAGTTCATGGCGTTGCTTTCCTGACTCTAATATGCCGAGCCTATACACATACAAAATACACACTTTTCTGTCAAAATGACTCTCATGCCCAAATAGAAAGAGAAAAGAGTAACTATGTCCTCATTTCTTAGATTTGTTAGAGAAATAATGTGAGGTCTTCCCTCTCATTTCCTTAACTTTACCCCTGAGCGCTTCTTCATTTTTACCCTTTGTGGGCCTCTTGCTTTGAGAGTAGCTCCATCTCGTCCAGTTCTCCTCCTCCTGTTCTGTTTGCATTTGTTGTGTTTTGTGATGGATATTAAATGGACTAATCCACTGCAGTTCATTAGTTGGGGATTAATGTATTTCTACCCCAGCATAGGTGCAGCTGGGTATGATTTTCTGCATAATTCAGGGAAAGTTGCTGGTATCACGGTCTGAGGAACAGAGTTCTCCAGCGAAGTTTCATTAGCGCTCTGTGTAGTAGGGCTCTCCTCCTGCCAGCAGCTTGCCCAGTCTCTTCAAGACTCCAGTCTCTAAAGAAATGGTGCATAAATGAAATCAGATTGATGTCCATCAATTTCCAGGGCTTGGAAGTTTTTAAAACATTTGCTCTTTCAGATGGGGGTGCCAGAAATTTTATGGGTTTACTTTTTATCACATTACACATACAGTATTAGGTTCAAATCCACCATACTGTTTTTAATGGGTTCAACAGTATCATCAAAGTTTTACTGAAAGGAATTTCTAGCTAGGGTGTAATTTATAAGCCAGTTACTCTGAGGAGGAGGAAGTGAGAAGTTCATCATACTTGACTTGAACGTTTTTACATAATCCCTTGAGTGAGGCTTTTCACGTAGGCTCAACATTAAAGCTCAAACAGGCACCAGCTGACTTAGATTTTTAAACTAATTCTACTTAGAGAATGAGCTTGTGTGAAGCATCCTCGTGACAAGGGAAGTTCACCCTTTAGCTGCCATTCCCTACGACTCTGTCTTCACAAGGGGACACTTTCATCTGATAGAAATACTTGTCTGTTTCTTTTCAAAATCAATTTCCCTCACATATATAATTACATTTAGTTCATTAAGATCTGGAAATCCGTGGTGGGTGTGCTGTTTTTCTCAGAAGGAAGGAGGCCAGGGAAACGGGTAGACATTCTTCCGTTGTTCCCTTGTTCTCAAGCTGTGGGAGTTAGTTCCTGTTTTGGAGTTCCCACTTTCTCCACTGATACTTTGGCCTCCATTCTCACAAATCGGGACTCATTCCTGCATTAATATAATAAAAAATCAGTTCTGTGCAGTAGTGATCTGTGAAGGAAGGTGCTGTGTATGTTAACACTGGGCAGGCAGACATTGAGAAGGGGCCTATATAATTTCTCAATTTCAAACATAGTTCTCCAGGATAACAGTAGGTCTTCTTGCCCTCTAAGACCAGTTTGACCACAGTTCATTCAGCAATTTGTCCTAATATGAGGCTGATTATTAGGATTATTAGTTGATTTCTGGGATGAATGAATGGATGATCTGTGCCAACACCCTCACCACCGTTGGCATCTCCTGCCTTCATGAGGAGGAGGAAGTTTTGGCTGGTCACCCTGCCACAGGAAAGGAGGGAGACAGACACGGAGAGGAGGTGGGGATCCAGAGCTCCCCTCCTTCTAAAGTATAGACAACCAAGACTGAGGTGTTGTAAAATGTACATTATATTATACTCTGAGCCCTTGCAGCTGTGAAGACAGATCTGAGCAATTTTCAGCTCTTGGAACCACATCTCCTGGGGGAGGGCAGGTCTAAGGTAACATTTATTTTTATTCCCACCTCAGCTGTCCTGTGACCCGGGCTGAACAGGATCCAGGAAATGCTGGTTCACCACATTTATTAACACAGCTGTGCAGAAAGTGGGGCCAAAGCTTCCACTCCCCCATTCTGGCCCCGCTATTTGGAGGGCTTTTCTCAGGTTTTCATATCCCCACCTCTGGTACCGCCTCTATTCCCTCAAGCATCTCTTCAACGGCAGAACCATGTCTTTTCACATGGAAAGTTTAGAATCTTTTGTCCAGTAGAAGAGCGTCCTCTACAATATGGCTTCACTGCTTTGTCGGGAGCTGTGGATATACACACTGACAGATCTTTCTCGGGCTGTGTTATGAGTGAGAGAGGATTCTCTCACAGACATGTTACCCAAGACTTTCTTTTTTGTGGGCAAGAGAGCAGGAGAATATTGGATCATGCTCCAACATATGTAGTAAACTGGCTTCAAGTCGAGCAGGGCAGGCTCAGTGGTGGTGATGGCGGTGTTGGAAGGAAGTTATGACTCCCTCATCCTTCATAATAGAGACCAGACTTCAATCCATATAGCCCTGCAACAGCTTTCATTGCGGTTTCTCTCTCCAGCCCTTTCTGATTTTCACTGGAAAGCATGTTTCTTTTGCTGGGTGCAGTGTTCTTTTTTTCTGAATCCTGGTGCTAGCTTTGCCTATCAAACAATGGAAAAGATGGAAGTGTTTACATTTTTCTCAGTTTTCATCGAAGCACTGAAGCTATCCAAAAATGTGAAAAGAAAGCCTTTGTTTTTCCAACAATGTTTTATTTTAGGAAGAGCTAGGGATTTTCAGAAAATTATGAGTAAAAGAAAATATCACTAGGGTAATAGATTGAGAGTCCAATTTATCCGTAAGCCTTTTCTTCTCTGCACCCAAAGTTTCTACCACAAAATAATAACACTCATTAAGTCTGATCTTTTCACTAACACAATCACTGTGCTCCTAACTCTACCTATTGCTAACAAATAAACAAGTAACAAATCAGATCTCTTTAAATTTCTCTTTTGCACCTTTAAGTAGGTCAGAGAGCTACAGAGACTCTCCAGTGTTGTTTACTAAGATTCTGTATAAATCTGGAGAACGTTAACTATCTAATAAAACAGAATATGTGTCTAGTTTGCATAGTTTCTAAATTAAAACAATGATTCAAAATGCCATGTCCTAAACTAGAATCATAAATCTAGGTTATTCAGAGAGTGAAACCGTAATGACGTTGTGCCTTGAGTAACATGTCATTCTTGCACTCCTTTGATTTCCTAGACCTGTGAACTTCTCAACAGTCTCAGCTGCTTTCTTAGGGGACAGGGGACAAAGAATAAACAACAGAAAGATAGAATTCAGCTACTGAGAGAAGCAAAGTCCACAAAGCCAGGAAAAAAGGCTCTGCAATGTGGTTGGGAATATGGAAAACTAGGATCTGCTGGATATAGGGTCATAAGTGTCCAATAATTTTTGAAAAGTTGGAAGGGCTAGAGATGTAGCATTTGCCTAGCATGCGTGAGACTCTAGTTTCCATCCAAACACTGCAAATAAAAAGCATTCTTTAAACTTGGAAATAAAATTGTAGTATAAGTACAGTACTTATATGAGAATGTTTGCTGAAGACTAGAAAATAGAAGGCAGAAAATGTAGAAGGATTTGACAAAATAACTGAGGAGACAAGAGAAGACTCAATATCATCTTTGCCAACTAACTTTCTGGTGCTCCTGCTTGATAGGATGTACAGGATGCTTGTCAGAATAAAAAAAGCCTTGCAAGCTTCTGGGGGAAGAAAGTCCAAATCTTTTTACTCATTACAAAAGTATGTTTATTGAGCTACTGCAGGTCATTCTAAAGTTAACTAAAACACATGAGAAATTTCCTGGGGAAGAAACAAAATCTTGTGACTGGAGAAAAAGTTAAAGTTGTGGTAAAAGGTAGATTCTTACTAGAAATGATAAAGGCAGTTTACAGTCCAATTCAAGTCCATGAAAGATCTTCAGAGTTTAGTGAGCTACTGCAAAACTAAAGGGTCTTTATTTGTGTGGTTTTTCTCACTAGGGAGACACTGTGGCTCTTCTAGAAGCTGTAATGATTTGAATAAGGAGTCACTTTTTTTTTCTACAAAAAATATTTCAACTGAAATTAGGTTTCGCTTGTAAGATGAGATATTCGTTTCGCACACAGTATACACTGAATATTTAGGTAACCTGTCCAGTGATATTGCTAGAATATGGCAACATTAAGTTGAAACATTTTAAGTAGAACTGCAAAAACATGAAAATGTCTTCCTGGCAAGCCACACTATCTTTAAAGAAAATACTCAGACACTTGACAAAGTAAACTCAAGCTCTGATTATACCTACACTGCATATAGAATGATGAAAGAACATGAAGATGTAAATCAAGGAGTTTAACATCAGTTTATATTTTCAGCCAATGGGATCACTAGAGTTCTGTGTATTTACTATAGACACTTCCAGACTAGAGACACTAGTGAATTTCTCAATACCCAACATTTAGCCTCAAAAACAGAGGGAGAGATTGAGATGGTGAAAATAAATCAGTGATATGAAATATCTAACACTTGACCTTGGCCTAGTTAGTGGATTCAGATCTACTGTGAGGAGCTATAACAACATGACAGCCCTGTGTTCATTCACATGCATTCCCACATGCTCTTTCATTCTTCTGGTAAGGACCACTCAACATCTGTCATACCTGTCAGATGAAGAGCTATGTGAGTGCAGTGGCGGTTCTGGTTAGAGCCCTAAGACCAAGGAACCAGATAACATTTGTTCTTACCCTGAAGCTAGACTTTTGCTGGCAGTAATATAGTTAATTTGGGTTGTCAGGGCTGCTGTAACAAAATAGCACAGATTTAGTGATTAAACAATAGAAATTCAGTTTATCACAGTTCTAGAGGATATAGGTCCAAAATCAAGCAGGTTCAACATCTTCTGTAACTTCTTTCTTGGGATTTCAGATGTCCCCTCCTCTATGCATGCCCACATTTCTGACATCCCTCTTTGTCCACATGCCATCTTCTTGTGAAGGCCTAAGTTAGATTGTATGAGGGCTACCTCATGGACCACAGTTTAATTTAATTGCTTCACTAATGACTCTTTTTCCCATTCACAGCCATATTTTGAGATACTTGGAGTTAGGACTTCAGCATACATGTTTTTTGGCAGGACATGAACCTATATTTAAGTAAATAAATATAGATACATTAGCAAAAATAGAACAAAATATTGATGGTACAACAGGGGCTAGAAAAAGATCCATTCCACCCAGAGGTGTGAAAATAGGAGGGGCGTTTTACATAAACTCTTAAAGGTTGCACAAACCAGCCATGGGAGGGGTCAGAGCAGGGAGAATGAGGGACGTTGGGGGAGAGCATTCTATGCACAGGAAGATGTGTGCACAGAGTTATAAAATGAAGTTTTACACAAGACCAGCATAAGGCAGCAAGGGGAAGTTCTGGTGAGAGGCAAGGTTTGGAGAGGCAAGCCTTGGCTGGGCAGACCGTGGTGGACCTGGTGTTCACACAGTATCGTCTCACCATGGTGAGGGAACTTTCAGGAATTGGGTAGATCTTAGTCCACTACATCTCAGTATTGCCTCTTACAAGTATCAGTGTTCTTATCCTTCCATTTATCTATAACAGTGTTTCCAAAGGGTAATGTATAGCGATTGATTAATAATCCCCCAGTGTTCACGTATCAGTGGTGCTTAATCTACTCTTTGGCACACAATTTCTATTGAAAACACATTAACTGTCATTATTAGTCTATCATAGACAATTGCGGGACTTTATTCTACAGGATCTTTATGGGCAATGAGGTTTTTTTTTTTTGAAGGACAGTGTGATCACATCTTAACATCATTCTAGAAACGGTGCAGCTCATGAGTCCATTAAGTGGAAGGCTGGAAGAGAGTACCATGCCTGTTTGAAATTTCTCACCAAATCTGTATGCATCATGAAACAGTCTACAAAATGAAAATTCCCACAAGATGAGAAGAGGAAGTTGACTTGATTAATATGAGATAAAGTCTACAGAAGCTCGCAGGGATTAAATCTCAAGGAAAGATTAGAACACCTGCTAGATTTCTGGCTTGAGGATTCAATGACCCATCACTTGGGGGAGAATAAAATACAAAAATCACAGTTGAAGAGAACTTGTGGATTAATCCTTGGGTGTGATGTGCCATACTATTTGTGGCTCCCATTTCTCCACACCAAGCTTATAGTCTATGATTTTTCACCATAATAATGCCTATAAAAATCCCTTCAAATTCTTTTCCAATCTTTTTCATCCATCTAAATTATTAACCATACTTGAAAATCTATCCTCACCCCAGAAAGTGGTTATGAAAATGTCTACAAGTAAGGTGACTGCTCTCAATTCAAAAGTTTGGACCACCATAAGAAGAAGTCAGAAGCACTTCCTAGAATTCTTATTTTCTTTTGTCAGGCACCTGTCACAGCATCAGCCATTTGTTCTTTTTCTAACTCACCACCCTTCCTTTTTAGCTTATAAAATGTGTCCAATGTTTCACTTAGAAATAAGGAGCCCTCATCTTCCCACTACTAAAGCTATTTTATTTCTGTCATTCAGTATATATTCTGCCTTCCCTCTTATTTACAGTGGATATATTGATCACCTTTGCCTCTGCTAGAACAAATTTCCTATTACCTATAGTTTAAAAAAGTAGTGGCATATGGTCCAGGGGATTGAGTCCATGGCTGGCTGACTCTTAGGCTGGAATATCAGGCAGAAGGGCAGGGCAGAGCAAAGTCACTTAGTGTATTGTGGGAAGGAAAGAGACCACCAGCGAGAGACACCCTCACCAAAGCCACACCTCTAGTGAACGACTTCTAAAAGGTCCTCAGCTCCTAACACACATTTAGCTATGACCATCAGTAGATTAATCCACTGAGGAGTTTCATGCCCCATGATCCAAACACCTTTCCAAGAGTCTCCAGGTGAAGTGTGTCTTATCCTGTCCAGACCCACCTTTCAGTTGTACACTAGGTTCCCATCCATTCTTACATACGCAAAACTTTTGCTCTCATATTCAACTTTAATTCTGCCTTTATCTTTGACCCTCACTTCTGCTTAGTGATTTAGCCTACAGATACTTCTCATCTTAAAAAAATACCTTTTTCTTGACACTGTGTTTTCTTTCTAGTTCCCACCTGTGTCTGTTTCACTTTGAACAAAACTTCCTGAAGGAAATGTTCAAATTGTCTTCTCTTTTCATGCGAATCTCATATAGCTCACTGAATGTTTCTTTCTGGACTCCTTTGTTGATTTTTTTCTCCCCTCACCTGTGGACTCCATGTCTTTATTTCTGTGCTTCTCCTTATGTGACCCCATTATCCTTTTGGATAATATCCTTGTGACAAAGCTGTGTAATTATTTGATCTAATGCACCCTCACAGTGAGGCACTATACTCACCAGTGAACTAGTCTGATGGTTAATTAAGTAATGAAATGTGCAATTAGGAGGTGGGGCCTCTTTGGAGATGCGTCACTAGAGGCATCCATGAAAGGTATATCCGTTTCTCAGGTCTGCCTCTCTCTCTTGTCTCTCTCTTCTCTCCTGGCTGGTGTATTATCATCTGCCATGCCCTTCTCCTTCCTACCTTGGTGCCAGCTAATTGTAGACTGAAGGAATCCTCTGAAACATGATCCAAAATAAACTTTTTCACTATTAAATTGCAGAGATATGTTGTTTGTTTATCCCTGTGATGGGGACATGGCTAATAAATGACTCCAGCTTCTTCTTTGACTTTCAGACAGCATTGGAGTTTATCTTCCAATGTGTTTTCCTTAGCAGGCTTTAAAAAAATGTTCTTAATTCTCTCCTACCCTTGTCCAGCTTCTCCACTGCATCCCCCGTTATAGTTAAGGGGACACCATTAACCAAGATGCTCATGCAGTCTTGTAGTCAGCCTAACTTCCTCCTTTCTTCCTGTCTGCTGCATCTCAGTTCACCAGAAACTTTCTGTCAGAACAACCTTCAGAGTGCGTTTTAAGTTAAATCAGTAGGCATGAAGCTAATACTAGAATTATTAACAGTTGGTAGGAAGAGTTTTGAGAAGTGATTCAGTGCTGGAGAAGTTGCAAGAAGGCAACTAAATATTGAGGTAAGACATTTAAACAGTAATGAAAATGAACATGATATATTTTTTCTATTCTCTTCACTTTTTGGGTATGTTAGTTGCTGGGTATAGAATAAGGTAATAAATTTCATTCATAATTGTAAAATTATAATTTATTCATGAGACTGTGAGTCCTTTCTCTGGGTTCTATGTGTGTGAACAATGAAACAACTAATAGAAAATTTAGAAAGGAGATAATATTTGAATACTTTGACTCCTGAAGGATAAAAACATTTGGACAAATTCTTTCAAAAGCAGTTGGGCATCTTGGCAGAGAATACCAGTACAAATTAGCAACACCCAACATTGAAGCCTCAGGCAATGCGGACAGTCCCAGTGTTTACCTGTGAGAGGGACAAGTAGAGAAGGTGAGGATTTTTCCCTGTTCAGGGTTTATAATGGGAAACATGTAAGCCAAAGCTATGGTCAACTGCTGCTACTTTCTAATGAATAAAAGAATAAGTGCCATGGCAGCACCTCTGTAATCTCCTGTGCTCTGATGGATCTGTGATGCTAGAAGAAATAATCTTGTTCTCATCTAACCACGTTGTTTCAATCTGAGTCTCTCTGCTCCTCTCCCTCTCTCTTTTCTCCTCCTCCATTCATCTTTTATTTTCCTCCCTTTGATTCTCTTTTTCTATCTCATTAATCAAAATAATATATTTTAAAATAACTTCAAAATCACCAAGCACATTTAGTGTTTCTGGTTTAATAATTAGATCTTTGATGAATTTTGATTTTAGTTTAGTGCACGGTGAGAGATATGGGTCTAGTTTTAGTCTTTGGCATGTAGAAAGCCAGTTTTTCCAGCACCATTTAATAAAGAAGTTAGCTTTCTTCCAGTGGTAGTGTTTGACTTCTTTGTCAAAGATGATGTAAATATTAAGACAGGAACATTAAATCTGCTAGAAGAGAGAGGAGGAAGGTGGAACAGTTGAGGACAGGGGAGTAAGGAAAGGCTTCACGAACAATACCCAGACCACATGGAAATACTGCAAAGAATCAACAACTAGGACCTCATATTATTAAAAAGCTTTTGCCCAGGGGGAAAAATCACTAACAGAGTGAAAAGACAGTCCACAGAGTGTAAAAACATTTTAGTTAGTGGTTTCTCAGAGAAAGGACTAATATCTAGAACATATAAAGAACTGGAAAAAATCAAATTTAAAGAATCAATTTAAACATGATTATCTGAGGTAAATCAACACTTTTTAGATGAAGTAGAAACAGCAAATAAATACATAAAAAATGTTCAACATTACTGGTCATTCAAGAGATGCAAATTAAAGTAACACTGAGATTCTATCTCACTCCAGAAAGAATGGCTATTGACAAGAAATCAACCAACAGCATATGATAGCAGGGCTGTGAGGAGAAAAGAACCCTTCTTTACTGTTGGTGGGAATGTAGACTAGGGCAACCACTGTGGAAATCAGTGTGGATTCCTCAAAAAAACTAGGATTAAAGGTCCCATTTGACCCACCCATTCCCCTTCTGGGCATCTTCCAAAGAAGAATTAAAAGCATCATACTACAGTGATATATGCACCCATGTTTATAGAAACACAATTTGTAATAGCTAAATCTTGGAAACAACCTAACTGCCCATCAGTCAGTGAACAGATGAAACAGATGTGTTTTTTTAAATATAAAGGAGTACTAGTCAGCTATATGGAAGGATAAAGTTGAGATATCTCTGAGTAAATGGATGCACCTTGAGAACATATTATTTTGCCTGAAATAAGTAGAAGACATATGTGTAAATATCACATCATCTCTCTGGTGTAAGAAACTGAAAGTGTGAATAAAGGCCAAAATGTGTAATAGATATTGTGAAACAGGAAGAAATTGTTAAAAATTATGCTGAGTGTGAGATACTTCATTAATAAAGTGTTTTATGCCAAAAAGTATATTATTAGAAAATAAATTGAAAAAGATTAGCAGATGAAAATATATTCTTTTAAGATCATGATACACAGTGTATTTACCATTTTGATTCTCTACTTTATGATGAAAAATTGCTTTCCAATGGAACTGTTTTTGTATTTTCTTTATTAATATCTACTTGTATTGCATTGAAATTTAAAAAGTCTAAAAAAATTCTCCAGTCACTAATTAGAGGGGAGTATTATTATAACTGCCCAGAATATAGTTATGCCGATCTTTAAAACTTTCTCTTCAATAATGTCCTCGGTAAGCTTAGCTGCCTGCTGATTTTTGCACGTGTTTATTAAAGGTCTTAGGATGAGGGATGGAAGAGAGAAATGGTAGGAGTTTTAAAAATCTAATAAGCTGACTTTAAAATTTATTTCAACCTACCAAGTCTCTATGAAAAATGAAACAGCATGTTAGAGTAGGCAACAAATCATGTTATTTTTTCTGGTGTTGCTTGTGGTAATCACATTACTCTCTCACAGCTCTCCAGGGATCCGTGTCCCTGCAAAGGATAATTCCACAGATGTGTAGATGTCCCAGTGTTACAGATAGTAGCATGGATTAATAGCCATCTACTCTGAAGAGGTAATGAGAAAAATATGAGGAGGCACGTTGTGTGGTGCTGTGTTCTTTAACTTTAGGGGAAGAAAAAATAGTATTTTCATAGTAATTCACAATGACAATTTCTTAAACCTTCATTTCACAGGCAAATAATCTGAGGTTACCAAAGGCTGAGTACATGATAACAAATGATGCATTATCAGTGGTCTTTGGAAAATCCTTAGTTGATCAGATCAGTAAAATAGTTGAAAATAAGCAAATTGGACTAAAGACATGTTCCCAGATGTGTTGACAATGACTTTTGTTGCACTGTAAATATCCCTTTGATATTTCTAGCACTGTGTTCTGTAGCCAAGGGCTCCTTCCACTTCCTTCCTATTCTATTGACAGACACCACAATTGTCACTTGGATTTGCCTATGGAATAGGATATGACAACAGGCTTTTTCTTTCCCATCTGCAAGCTCCCAGAAGCCCCAGATTGATGCTGCTCAGTAAATGTGGTCCCTGAGTAAATAAGGGGTGGGGCAGAGACCTCCAGATGGACCAACCCGGAGTGAATGCTTGACCATCACAGTGAAGAATATTGGTTTCAGTGGCAGATATCTTAGAATCATTTATTTTTGAACTACAACTTAGCTTAAGATAAATAATACATATTATTTCCAAGAAGTGACTGTTTTTTCCAGTGAGAAAAAAATTTTTGGTAGCAGTCATATCATTCTACTTATGACTGTTATAGTTTTGAGGTACAGTGGCCCAAGTATTAAAGGATTGATCCCCCGCATGCAGTACTGTTCGGATGTGGTGGAAATTATAAAAGGCAAAATCTAGCAGGAAGAAGTGATGTCATCAAAAGACGCCCTGGGAGAGGATATTGGGACACTCACCTTCTCCTTCCTTTCTCTTTGTTTACTGGCTGCGATAAGCTGGTAGGACCTCCTCTGCCAGGCATAGCCTGCATGACATATGGGCCACCACACTCTGGGCAATGAATCCAGTTACCATGGACTAAAACCTCTGAAAACACAAGGCAAAATAAACATTTTCTTCTTTCGGTTGCATATCATATGTGCTTGGTTGGAGCTACAAAAAAACTAATGAAAGTATGGATGTTTCTAACTTAGCTGATAGGGAAAACCTTCATAATTTCCAATAACACAACTTTCTTTATGGCAATTTGCAATGTTTTTTTTATCTTATTTCAACTAAAATATAAAAGGAATACAATTAGTTGATAATTGTGATTTTATCTATAACAAGATTTTGGAAAGAAGGATGGATATGAAATTGGCATTTTATGTTAACAATGGAATTCACTAAGAGATTTCATTTGTTTGCAAAAATAAACACATGAATGCTAGAGCAATTTGATTCACTTTTATCCAAAGACAGAGATTAAAAACTAAAGAAAGACCAAATAAAATCATTAAGAGTCTCAAAAATGGAAATATATTTGTTGTTAATTGGGGTAAATAATATTGAATATAATTTGTATGATCAGCCTGTACCATAAGATGTTATATCTTAAGGAAATCCTACAAACTTTCTCTACCTAATAGTTTCTATTATTTAATTAACTAAAAACTTTATTTTAAAAAATTATTCTACCAGTAAATGTGAATAAAACTACTCTGAGTTTCTTTCTCATCCCACTCAGAAAGATGATCATTGAGAATACAAATAACAATAGATACTGTTAAGGATGTGTGAGAAGGGTACCTCTGTGCTGTTGGTGAGAGTATAAATTAGTGCAGTCCTATGAAAGTCAATAGGGGAGGTAATCAAAAACTAAAGTTAGGGCTTCTGTATGATCTTGCTGTATAAGTTTTTGGGAAATGCCCGAAGCAACTAAAGTCAGTAAACACCTTGCATCATTTGTGAGAAAATGGACAAAATGTGAGATCACATGTTATGCAAAATTCAGAAAGACAAATAATGTATATTTTCTCTCATATGTGGAATCTTGGGGAAAATGAAGAGAGAAGGGTGATTATTAGAAAATAGCAGAGAAATGGAGGAAGGGAGGCAGAGGTGGAGACAGAAATGGGGGGGTAGATGATCAGAGAATGTTACACACATGTATAAATCTGTCCAAATGAATCCATTTACTCTACAAAACTACTATTCGCTAATGAAACAGCTATTCAATTTTCAGGCAGGGTATTTCTCATGGTTGTCCTTCAAACATTACCCAATCTGACCCATTTGGCTTGCAACTGCAATTGCCTTCCTCAACTTGGCAGCCTAGATAAAAAATCTTTTTAGAAGTTTCTAGGGAAAGTACTGTGAATAGATAAGTAGCAACCAGATATTTGGTGCAAGGTTGAGACACTAGTCCCTGACTGGTCAGGTGAGGCAGAATCTATGGTTGCAAGGGAGGGACCAGTAAGTAAGTGGACCTACCATCACAGCTCAACTGCTTCTGCACCATCTCTCAACATCTCATTCTCTCTCTCCTTTTAAAATTAAGCTCAAGCTATTTTTAAGAAAATCATACAAGTGTAAATCACCTCTCTAGAGAGTTACTAAACTAGAAGGGTGCTCTTTCTATAGAAAGTAATGATAAACATAAGTTTTTTGTTACCATCTCCTATCAAATGCGAACCATGTCTCTGTGCAGCCTGATCTCAGCTTCTGCATGTGAAATGCTAAAACAAGGGGCTCAGTGGCTCCCAACTCTGTGTAGCTATAACTCCTAGGAAGCAGCACTATTACCCTTAAGTATATATTACCCCTCTTCATACTCACTGACCCTAGAT
The DNA here is from genome assembly GCA_004026965.1 of Petromus typicus. NCBI lineage: Eukaryota > Metazoa > Chordata > Mammalia > Rodentia > Petromuridae > Petromus > Petromus typicus. The sequence continues at coordinate 58,658 of PVIR01002578.1, forward strand.
TGAACCAGTGAATATATTTGATCAATCTTCTCAAACACTTAAAGTCAACCAACATGGCTCCACTCTTCTCAAGGCATGCTGGCCCTGTCCCAAAACAAGTCTCTTAGAAGCCATCAATTCTCCCCTCACTTGGCAGTTTACAGTTAGCTTGCCTCTTGGATACTCTTTCTACCATGTACTAAACTTTGAAACAAGCTTCCCTAAAAGAAGTCAACTAACAAAAATTATCCTGGTGGAAGCACCAAGTCAGTTATCTGAAAAAATGAAGAGAAAAGCAGAGACCTCAGCCTCTAGCTTTTTCATTAATGAGTATGTGATCAACATTACTGATTTATTAGTGTTATTTATCAAGAATACCCCATAAATCCACTCTAAGTGGAGGCCCTTAACCTTCTGTATTCTAGGGAGAACTGTGGAAAATTAGGGATATCTCAGTTTAATAAGATTTAACTACCTTGCTAACAGCATTGAAGAAGTCAGAAGAGATGGAACAGGTAATAATAATCTCTATCATGTAAGAGTCATTTGAAGGCCAACTTTAAATTCTATGTCCTTTTATGGGAATCACCTCTACCCCAGATTCTGGAGGAGAGAGCTTTGCCAATACTGTGCTTCTGCCAAAGGATTCCTCTGTCCTTCAAATCCCACGTGCAGAATACAGACCAAAGCTCTGTGAACGTCAGCCTGTCCATTCCCCTTCTGTGAAGTGAGTCTGATAAAACCCACCACGTCACCTCCTCAAGCAACAGTAGGTACAGCCTAACTTCCTGGCTCACCACCGTGAAAAAGATGAGATTTTGTTCTAAAAATACTCCCCACCATCTTATTTCATACAGAAATATGTAGATACTGACTGTGATATTGTAAACATGACAGTACCCTCAATGTGAGCTGAATTAATTGATTTATTAGGAACAAAATAGCTATGTGGGCTGAACTAAATTGGCTTATTAAGGATTCAATTGCACTAATTGCTTGCATAGTGGGCAAAGGAACAAAGGGAGGAGGAAAGAAGACAGAGAGGCAAGCGCCCATCAGAGGGGTCCTCGCTCGCTGTGAAGAATGCTATAGCCCTCAGTCACAGCAAGGAAGAAGGAAGCTGAAATTTTATGTTGACCTGCATAACATTCCTTAGGAAAAATCTTACCATGAGAGAGCCGGAGTCCCTTTCCCATTCTGCCAGCAAAGATATTTGAACACAAACACTGAAAAGAAATAGGACTCTCTTTTCTCCCTTGCAGGAAACTCACTTGCAGGAATCACAGTTCCTCCTTGAGAGAAAGTAAGAGAGGCACGGGGCACATGGGGAGGGAAAGGATCAGCCCATTTCCTGCGTGGCACAAAGTTCATGGCGGCACCTCTAACAGATGAGAGATTGGCAAGAGGAAAGTGAAATATGTTTGTGTAATCAAAGGATTGCGCCTTTGGATGTCCTGAGAATGAAGGCCTAAAGATAATACAAGTTATCCATTCAGTCTCTCTGGCTTGTCTGGTGGGAAGAATATAGGGAAGAGACAAGATGGCAGGCGAATGTCAGACAAAGCATGAATGGCTGGGTGGATATATGATTTGGTCAAAAAATAATTTAATAGGAAGAGATCGAGTGAGTAAAACTAGCTAAGCTTTTCTTCACATTCTTCTTAGCCCCTGTGTTGTAAGATTTCTCTCTCCCAGGGATAGGACAGGACTTATATAGCACAATGATCCTAATTTCCTTATGGCCATGTGTATATAGCAAGTTGGGCATTATGGCTGGCTTTGGGACTCTTAATTCTGTGACTCACCTTGAAGAAGAGGAATTCAGTCTCTCTGGCTTGTCTGGTGGGAAGAATGTAGGGAAGAGACAAGATGGCAGGCAAATGTCAGACAGACTTCACTTGCAAGGTGCTTCTGAGGCCTTCACTTTGAGATGTTGTTTTGTTGACACCCAGGAGCTGACTAGGCAGCATGGAAAAGCAAGTTCAGAACTATCCTTGACACTAAGATTTCAGAGGAACCATATGTGCTCTTAAGCAACCCTATAGTTTGAGTGTTGAATGTTCCCCAAGGACACACTTGGTGTTATTGCAAAGTGATAAACCTTTAAAGGTGGTATCTGATGCAAGGTTTAGGTCCTTGGTCTGTGCCCCAGATAGGGATTGTGGAATATTCATCTATTCTTTTTCTTCCATGTCCCAGCCATGAAAAGAATGATTCGTTCCTCCACACACGTTGAGTCGCTGCTTGGCCACCATCCCAAAGAAGCAGAGACACTTTGTCATGGACTGACCCCTATAAATGGTGAGCCCAAATAAAACTTTTCTCCTTAGAAGTTGATCATTTCAGGTATTTGGTAGAGTAAATGAAAACTGGCTAAAACAGAAGTTTATTTAGTTTTCCTGAGGCTCCTTCTCCTCCTATTAAGGTAATAGCAATGCCTGATTCACAGAGCTTTTCTGAAAGGAATAGGAGAGAAGGTATGAAGGGTCATATTTAGAAAAATTACTCAGTACCATGTACTAAGCTTTCATCTACACAGTCTTGCACATGTCAGTCAATTAAGGTGCTGTAGATGAGTATTAATTCTCATTACTTATTGAACAGATATAAAGCATTCACAAGTAAAATTCAAATCGTAAAGAAAAACTCTTGTTTCAGGAAAGTTTTCCTGTGATCATGCTGGGTAACATGGTCTTCTTCTCCCCTTTGCTCCCTATTGCTCATCTCTACACAGACGAGCTTGGGTACCCATGGGTGATGTAGGGTGGATACTGCATTGGCCAAGGACACAGGGGGAAAGTCCCCTTGGCTTTCAGTTTAGCAGTGAGTTTGCACTGCTCAGCCCAACTACTGGCCCTGCATTAGCTGCATAAAAAGGACTAGGTGGAGTTGTGTTTGCAGATGCACTGTCCTCTTGTCATCATCCCTGTCTGTTTGGGAAGTCAGTGCACCAGGCCCTTTGTGTTACCAGAGCACTTGGAAATAATGTGAGAGCAGACTGCTCAGTAACTGTGCCTAGTCATTCCCTCTGTCTCGTCCTCATCCTCCCTAACTTCCCTCTTTTTGTCTCTGTCATACTTTTTTTTAAAAAAGACATTCAATCATGATAAATAGGTATTTTAGACAAAACTAGGCAAATATCTTGGCTAAGAAGGACCAAAGGAATCTGTGGAAACTTTATCTCCAGAATTGCAAGAACATCTCTGCTCACCTCTCTTTGTGCTGTTATTTGTAAAGCAGAAGGTGAGTTGTTTCCTGGAGGTTCTTTCTGAGCATGATGCTCACATGACCTGTTAAAATATCCCAGGAGACACTGCACACATCAGATTCTGACTTGAGTATTTCTTTGCTCTGTTCACAAGGAAGACAAATAATGTCAACCATGTCCTCCTTGGTTATATGCTTTCCTTTCTGAAAGAAAAAGAATATGAAAACCCATGATCTTTCCCCTGAAACACTCTCTGTAGACTAGCATGGGAAGAAAGAACATAGTCATAACATAAATTATCCCAGCAAGATCAACTAAAATGGAGGCAGTGGCTTCAATCTTACTGATGTAGGGGACAACTTGAGGTGCGGAGTTGGTGACCCTCAGTCGGGAGGTCCCGGTGTCTAGGGTGCTGCGGGAAGAATTACAACAGTGAATGAAGACTGGGTTTAAGTCAGGGATTACAGAGGGCAACAGTGATCCTGTGTTTGTGCTGTTACCAAGGAGCTTAATACCTATGGTGCTTGAAATTTGTGTTTGAGACAAATCAGGGAACAGCATTGTTTCATTTTCCTTCTCCAGTAACGTTTTGGAGTTTCAAATCCCTTAAGGAATACGTTAAGAAAAACAGGACAGAGTTTTCTCCTTGTTAGCTGAGATCATGCCTGCTGAGGCTTTCTGTTAGAAAATCAGATTTTCTCTAAAGGAAATGAATAGTAGAAACCTAAAGCATCAAGCACAAAATCAGGTAACACAGAAATGCATGCCTGTGCTTTTTATATTTTTTGCCAAATGCTCCTTTAGCTCCCATTTATTTTTACACATTATAGAGTTAAGCAAGATTAGTTTTATAGACATAGTATGTTAATTGGTTCAATTTCACAGCATCTTGCCTTTCTGTAGTCCTGAAATGAGTTCATTTCACAAAAATCTTTGTTAGGTATTTGTATGACTTTATATTCTGAAATGTTAAAATCTATACTATATTTACCTGGATGTGATAATCACAAAACATCTTGTTATCATAGAAAAATGTGTTGAAACTATCTGAAATACTGTTTGGACTAGGACTTCTAGTCCCTTAGAATTTACAGGTGATTTTGGCTTTAAAATCAGCATTTTGGGGGCCAGATATTTAACTCAGTGGTTCTGGTATCTGCCTCACAACTGCAAATTCCGAGTTTGATCCCCATTGACCACATACCACAGTGCTGGACCTGGTGGCTCATACCTGTAGTCCCAGCATTTGAGAGGCAGAGGAAGGAGGATTGCTGTGAGTTCGAGGCTAGCCTGGCCTACATAGTGAGCTCAGGGCCAGCCTGAACTACAAAGCAAGACCCTGTCTCAAAAAAAAAAAAAAAAAAAAAAAAAAAGAAAAAGAAAAAAAAAATCCAACATCAGCATTTTTGTCTTAGAATCAGAATATCATATCCTTGGGGAAAAAGCACCTATAAAATCACATGTAAAAGGGAGGCAGAGTAAGTAGCATAGCTTTCCATCCATTTAAAGTCACATCTAGAAATTGTTGCTGAAACTACACAAAGTCTGGAGATCTGTATCCTGTCTTAGTTCTAACATAGTCTTTCCATCTTTTATTCCATGTCTGTAAAATGCATTTCCAAGATCTGTCCTATAAGGTTGTCATGAACAGTACTAACCAATGAAACTGACACAGAGACCCAACTTCACTGGAGGCCCCTGATAAACCCTCCATCAATAATGACGGTAGTCATCGCTAATATTTTCTGAGAATATATCCTGAAACAGATCTGTCCTTCTCTGTCCATACACTGTTGATTCCTGCAGTGCCATGTAATATGTTAACCATTAAAATTTCCAAGATTTCTTGATCTTGAAAAGATTTTCAGTGATGAGTATCCAAAAAAGTAATTGTAGAGAGTCCAACAAAAATGTATCCACACTTCAGGTAAAGAAAAATAGTGTAATGTTTTTCAACAGATGGTGTTATCCTCCTGTTGAGGCCCCAGAGGAGTCATATATCAAGAAATCCCACTCTACTGCTGGTGCTTAGAGAAGAAACTGAAAATGCATGTGCAAAAATCTCAATGGCCAGGGTCACCCTAGCAGCAGGTCGCTGTACTAATAAATGTCGAGAAGCTCATGACCACCACTTTGAGCTCCTCTTGTAATTGTAGAGGCCAAAGGTAACTTGTATTAATCACATTATGTTTCAAAAAAATTTAATGTTAAAATATTTAGATAAGTTTTTCTTTCCCTGAATTGCATATACTTTTTTTCTTGGTAGACTCTGTATAGTTTCCTCTGATTCTTTGTCCAAGAACAAAGAAAAGCTGATTTTTAGGTTTCTCTAAAGTTGCACAGTTCTAATTCCAAATACTGCAGATATTAAAATGTAATGAGTCAGTGAAAAAAATAAAAAAAGAAGTCTTCCTATAATGCAGGCAAGAAGAAACTCTTTTACTAGAAACTTTTTAGAGCCTTAATCTTTCGAGTCTTTCTTTCTTCTTGGTATACAAGACATTTGTATTCGTCTCAGAACCTCACATAATTCCTAGTCCTCATCTTCTGTACTACCAAGCTGAGAAATGCTGGAGAATCATTAAGCAAACCACACAGCTGCTGTCATCTCCTCTGCCTCTATAATTTCCCCTGATTGATATATTTGTGCTCAGAATGGATAATCCATCATGTAAAAAGGTTAATGTGAAATGCTAGCAGTGAGGGTTTTCGTTGTATTCGGTTTAACTCTGTCTTCCACTCTCTCCTATTTCGTTCTGTTCTTCAGGCTGGGCTTACTTCTCTCTATCTGAAATGCGCAGTTGGAGTGTTTGCCTGTTACCCGTCAAATACAGTATGGCTGTGGGCAAAACAAGGGCATTCAGCTGCAAGATGCCCATGGTAGACACAAAGACAAACATCCAGGGAATTGAGCTGACAACACAACAGAATGAAATCTTTTTTTTTTTTTCTGGATTAACTGTGGTTTATAGTCACACATTTGGACTCTGGTAATCTCATTCTTTGACATGAAAATCTCTAGTTTTTATGAATTCATTAATAACTTGGGCAAAAACTCTCATGAAGCACCTCACTTGGGTCAGGAACTATATAGCATGTGCTGGAAACAGAATAAAAAAGGGAAATGTTTTCTCTTCTGAGGACTTGTAATCAGATGGAAAAATAGATCGCTGTAGTAAAAATATATCAATACAGTTGTTACCATAAGTGTATGTAACTTTCTGTATATATTTGTGAACTATATAGTACATGGAGAAATTATCTCTGATGGAGGAAGCTAGGCAAGCACCAGAAAAGAGGTAGCATTGAACTTGACTTTGAAAAATGGGGGGGAATGGTATTACTCATTCAAACAGTGCTGATTCTAGATTGCAGAATGAAGAAGAGCTGGAATGTGAGCTGTAGAAATAATATAAACAATCTTGGCTCTGTACAATGTTGCAATATTACATTGTTAGAGAGTTTTGGAACAGAGACTATTCTTCTTTTCCCACAAACATCCCCAGTGCTGGGAGGAGGAACAAGTAGGGTGAGTAATGGATTGTGGGAGGTGGAAGAGATACAAGTGATTTGCTTTTTTCTTTCTTCACATCGCCATCCACCCAACAAAGCATTCTTACATATTTTGTCATCTCAAAGTGATCAGATGCATTACTATAAAGGAAGCACCCATAATTTAATATCTAAGCCAGGCCTGCAAGAACTTGTCTCTTCTAAAATCCTGAACACAAGGCCAGGTGTGTGTCCACAGAGAACCATCAATGGATCTTTTTGGTTCTCCCTCTAGCAGCCACTTCTTGAAGGAGCATCATGCAGATCCTATTTCTGTCCCTCATCACTCCCTTGGGTAGTGTCTCATAGGATCCAGGATGATCTGCAGACCGGTTTGAGATAGTTCTCAAAAGGCTCTCCATGAACCCCTGCAGATTTAAGCTGCTCCCCCTCTTCCATCTGCTCACTCCAACTTCCCTTGTCTTCTCTCCTGTGACTAGCTCTCCTCAGCTCACCGGGACTCCGGTCCTCCAGCCATCTGTCTTGTTTTTCTGTGGGCTCTTGCTCAGGCTGACTTTTAAAGCATGGATATATGTGACATCTGAGCTGAAAAAACAGCTTCCTTCCCATGATCCTTGTTTTCTTCATAGTTGTTGTTCAGAGATTACAATAGATCTCTGTCAAGGTTTCACTAGACTTCTGATTAGTGACTCGATATTCTCAGCAAAACAAAATCCTCCAAATTTCTTTTTTTTTTTTTTCATATCTTCCATCATCTGCTAGAATATTATTTGGGCTTTCCTGATACTTGTTACATTCTCTGGAGAATGCATTTCTGTCCACTAAATTTTCCTAAAAGTCTGTTTCAATATTCTGGATTCTTCAAGGGCACACTGTAGTTCACGTCTTTTTCTCTATATCCTGACAAGGGAATAAGTTCTTCATTTCCATTTAGCATAATCTTGAGAACCAATCCTGATCAGTTGAACTGCCCTCTGACATGGCCACTTTGTTGATATTCTAAGTGGCCCTCTTGGTTTCATACCATATTAGTTACTTGCCTATTAATTTATATTTCTTCCTAATAAAAATTTAGGAAACATCATGGACTCTTTTGCTGGAAAACAAGTGCTTTACTAGAAAACTTTGGCATTTATTCATACCAATTTACAGCTTCTTTTAAAATTATTTTTATTTCTATCATGAAAATCTCCATGAAAATCAAACTATTCTACAAATCTTATGATGAACACATAGTATTTTCCTGCTGCTCAACCTTTCAGAGCTCCATTCCCACCCTCTGGAGAAATATGCATTCATCTTTTCCATTTTCTATCATAATTCTGCATAACATGGTTATAGTCTCTTATTTTTTTCATTTTCAGATATTGCCTATTGATTTTTCTAGTGTAGAAGATGAAAATTTAACTCTCTTAGGACATTTCTGCTCATCTTACAAATACAATCATGTCATTATGCTTGTTCACATCCATTGTCAAGTTTAATTTATGGCTAATGTATTCACATGAATCCATACTGTTATATTTGCTTCTATATAATACTTCCCAGTATGGTTCTGCTTGTTTGAACTCCCAACTGTGTATGAGAAATTCACTTATCTAAGTCTCACCAGTACTTTGTATTGTTAACATATTTCTTTTAACTATTTAGTGCTGGTTTTTAGAAAAATGCAGTTACTAGAAGCACTAGAAGAATTTAACCAAGCAATTAACTAGTAGGTGTTAAATTTCAATAAATACTTAAGAGCAAGAGTTGTCTCAGGCCTGCTTCACAAAGCAGAAAATTTGCCCGAAGAGTCTGAGTTAACTAAATAATACTTCTGGATCAGTGTAACTGCTAATGCCCAGACCCCAAATATGAAAAACACAAATGTATTTAGCCACTTTCCACATTTTTATTGGCACTCTCTATGGTTTTAGTAACCTTTACTACATAAATGAACAAGAGGTAATAATTGCTTAGAAAAGTTTAATTCCCCAAGCCACCCAGTAGTGTCCAAACTGTGCCTTATTTTAAAAATTACATCCTAATGCCTTAGTCTGTTTTTTGTTTTGTTTTGTTTTTTTGTACTTTACAACATAATGCCTAAGACTGAGTCATCTATAAAGAAGAAAAAGTTATTTCTTACAGTTCTGGAGGCTGAGAAGTCTAAGACCAGGTCACTCAGGCTCGGTGTCTCGCAGCATTGATGCTGGAGCTGCTGGTGGGAGGGATGCTTTTCTTCATGCAGTGGGAGAGTGAAGAGAGAGACCACTGCCCGGAGTGCCTCTTCAAAGGCCTTACTTTCATTTATGACGGTGGAAATATGATGATGCAGTCACTCCTTCAAGGTTTACCTTTTAATCCCGTTAAAATGACAACTGATAGACAATTCATTTTCAGCATGAATTTTGGAGGAAGCAAACATCCAAACCAGCACATTTGCACATACATACTTGTTTCATCACATATGGTGATGAGCTGGGGAGTTTCAAGGAAAAAAATATGTCATAGGTAGTTCAGCTCATGAAAATGACCATCATCCAAAAAACATAATGACATGAAGCACTGTGGTCCTGTTAATAGTAATGTGTTTTCTCTGCATTTTAATCACTCATGTTTATTCTACAGATATTGACTAATACATTGATATTATTTCTAAAACAACACAATGTATTTTAAATTCCTTAAAATGTGGACCAAACTACACTATTTTAAAACACTGATTGATTTCTTTCTTTTGCATGTAATGTCTACTCTATAACTATTGCTCATATCTTCAACAACTTAGTATCAAGACTCTGTCTCAAAAAACACACATACCAACCAAACAAACAACCCAAAACCAGCCGAGAAATGCAGTGCATCAGCGCCGCAGATCAGAAAGTGACACTGCATTTACTTTTACTTCTGAGGAAAGCCTGACTTGGTGTAGTTCTGTGATAGTGCTGTACAACACTAAACTATTATTCAATTTGATGACAAAAACAGCCGCTAAATTGACCTTTTCTGATTGACTAAGTATTTCAAGTAAACACAAACAAACAAACAACCAAGATATTCAGGTCATAGACACATCCAGCTCAGGAACCTACCAAAGGATAAAAATTGTTGCTAACAAATTGTTATTTAGCAGTGTCCTGATTCTTAACCTGATTGTTGAAAGTAACTAGGTTTGACACAATTTTATTGTTAATTTCACCTCTGTGTATAATTCAGCATTTCTTTAACTGCCCAATGGTTTCATTTTATTTTTGAAAAGCTGCGCAATTTCACTTTAAAATTATTTTTTGTGATGTCGATATATACCTCAAATCATCTTAATGCATATGTATAATATTCTGTGATACATAAAATGATGATGATGTATTTTGGCTTCTGATTTTTTTAGAAGTGAGGAGGTTTTTCTAAGCTAGAATATAAATGGTGGAGTTTATATATAAAAATGTCTAAATGTGTTTTTTAATGAGGCATTTCTGTATTTCCCATGGCAATTTGAGATAATCACTGTGTACAATTTTTAAAACAATTTTCCACATTTATTTTTAATTAAACTTGAGTAGGCTGAAAAATCCCTCAGTTTATCTTCAGATGCACACTGTATTTAATTCAGTTCTATCTCCCTCCTCCAAAACCCTAAACAAGAAACAGGTGGACAACATTCTCAGTACCTTTTAAACATAAATGTGTGCACATTTGGTTTATCAGCACAGTAAAGCTATAAATCTTGCTTCTGGAGTTGTGATTAAGTTCTTTTTGGTACTGCGCATCAAACCCAGGCCTACACCCCGCCCCCTGTCTCACTTTATACTTTGAGACAGGTTCTCACTAAGTTGCTGTATGGCCCAGGCTGTGCTCAAGTCTGTAGTCCTTTTGCAAGTCTTTGAGTCCTCCCACAGTGTTGGGATTGCAGTCATTTGTTGCCCTGACCAATTTAAAACAATATTTTAAGGATTGTCCTTAAGTAACATGAAGCATTGCGATTTTTCCACCTTCTAAATCAAAATTATTAATGTTTGACAAATACACACAGACTCTGTGTGCTGAGTAACATCATGTATAAACACATATGTAACATCAATCTAAACTGTATTGCACAACTTTGATGTTGCTTTCCTTTTTGAGTCTAAATGGACAGTGAGGCACCTTTTATCAGAGAGATAAAAGTCTCTGGATAATTTTCATGTTAATGAAATCATTAAAGGAAAAGTTTACTGTTAATCAGCTTTACAATGAAGTAAAAGCAGGTTTGAAAGGTAAAATAAATGGTAGAGAGAGAAAACTGGAAATTGAGGCCTGTAGTTTGGAAATAGGAAGTTTAAGCAGACAAGCTGCGGCTAGGACATCTCCATGGCCCTTAGCCCCTTCTCCACGTTACATCGAGGAACTCTCCTTCCATGCATCCCCTCACTGCATTTCCCCAGCATGCTTTCCCTGGGTTCAAATGTGTTCAGGAGAAAACAAGAGTCTCCTGAATTTCCAGTTTCCAGCCCGCTATTTATCTAGCAACATCCCTGGCTTTCAGTACTCCTTACAAAACAGAAGTAATACATCAACCCTTCACAGATGGAGAATAAAGGGCAAAAAAGTACTGATGTGCCTGGCCAAGAGCTGGCCGGCCTTTGTGCCCTGGGGTGTGAACTGAGGCAATTACTCTTTCTTTCCTACATAACATGAACAAGGGCTGCACTTTGCTCTTGGAGAGTCTTTCATCTGAAGGGCTCCAAGGGCACCACTCCAAGGAAGCAGCTCATAATTATTACTTTATCATTAGTCTTATCCAGAGCAGATTTGAGTCATGATTGAAGGGAAAGCAGATTGCTAATGAATCTGTATCAGTGATCTCAAGTAGATTCCCAACATAATATTACCTGAGTATTAAAACAAAATCTCTAATTGCCACTTAATGGATTTTTGAGTTTGAACCACTTTTGTCAAGAACAGTTTTAAATTGTGTTAGAATAAAACTAAGCCATAAGGTGACTGTGAACCAGCAAACAAAGCATCAAGAAAAAGAAGAAACTCAATTTTAAGCAGGCTAAATTTTATCAGCCTTATGCATTGTTCTGATACCAAAAAGTGTCTGTAACTTGTCTAGTGAAAAAGTCCTCATATAATAGAACTAAAGCAGACTATGTGTCGACACCTAATCCAGACCTGAAATTGGACAGAGGAAAACACCAAGACCCAGAGTCTAAGACACCAAACTCAAAGCTACGCAGCTGATGATTGATATAAATACCACTGAAACTAAATCAGCTCCAGTCATTTGCAAGATAACAAGTACAAACACAGCCTGGGTGACTTAGAACTTGTTGAGACCCTGTCTAAAAATAAAGGAATAAGAAGAGATGGAGTGTAGTACAGTGTGAAGGCCCCGGACTTATTATCCGGTATGAAGGGGGGAAAAACCCCTATAAACTCAAGAGTACACATAGTCACTTAGATACCATCTACATACTTCAACTAACATAGCTGGTAAATAAAACACGTCATATCCTTCTACTCTGACAAACCCTTTTGGAGTCCTCAAGAAGCCAGCCCCCGGAAGTTAGGCCCTGGTCTGCAGGCTAATACTGTTCTTCCTCATTTGGTTTCATCTTACCCTACAGCTAGCAGTTCGGGCACCCTGAGTCCCCTGTCTGCTCCCCTGGCCCTCCTGACCAGCCTTGAGGATCTGAGAGAAGACCTCTTGGAGAGTCTGCAGTGAGCTCGTTGACTTAGGGAGGAGACAGCCGGGCCCACAAAGCTACTCAGGGTTTCTCAGGATATGGAAGGTCCCAGATGCCAGAGCATGGTCTAGGGTTGGCTGTGGGTGGGTTGGGGGCTGGAAACGCCCGCTGTCTCTGAAGTCTGCTTATGACCCAAAGGTGTGCTCAGGAGGGCGACAATCAGTCTGGCTGAACATGGACTCCTGGGATATGGAATCAGAGGGCATCTCTAGTCTATTTACATAACAGTCCTAGTGCTTTTCTCTATTTACCAGTATAATATTTTAGGTATAATTTTTAAAAATATTGTCTTTCAAAAACAGCATTTAGAGTATCTTAATTTCTCATTTCACTTTAGTCTCCCTTTGATAAACCTTATGAAATTTGAACAGCAAAAATATAAAATAAACATCATATATATCCATGAATCCATACTAATATAAATAAATAATTAGGTACATATATAGATCTAGGAAAATAAATAAATACATGCAGAATAATTCTAAATAAATTAGAAAGATAAATATCCCAAGAAAATGGAGTCTAGCTATATACTCCTTAAATGTGAGCTGTAGATGGGATTCTCTTCCCAGAGGATGGTATGAGGAGGAGGAATTACATTTATGATCGAGAAACTTGACATATGGAAATGTTTCGTTCAATCACCAGATAATTCTCTGTATATACATTTATTTATTTCTGTATTGAGACAAGGTCTCACTTTGTAGTTCAGGCTGGTCCTGCGCTCAGCCTGGAACTCAGCAATCCTCCTGCCTCTGCCTCCCAAGTGCTGGTATTATAGGTGTGAGCTACCGTGCCTGGCATTGTCGTATGTGGTACTAATTGCTGGTGGGCGTGAGTCACCATACCCTGCATTGTTGTATGTGGTTACTGGGGATCAAACCCAGGCCTTTGTCTTACAAGGCAGGCATTGGAACACTGAACTAAATACTTGGTCCTATACATATTTATTTTAGGAGCTTTATAATTTCATCAGTTATACTTTGAATATCCTAACGATTAGAAAGAATAACGGTGATATGCTGAGAAGGTTCAGAGAGTGTTAAAGCAGATGTTGTAACTTCTGCTTCTGCTTATTGTGGAATAGTGGGTATCGGATCTACCTTTCCAGTCCAGCACTAACCACAAGGGATTTTAACACTCTCAATTATTCATAAACAATAAATAAAAATTGTCAAGAATTAGGAGCTTTGAACTGCTTTGTGAGCCACCTTGACCTTGCTTAAATCTGTGGAATACCCAATGATAAAACAAAGCACATTATCTTTAAAAGCCCATGAAAAATTCACCAAGATAGGCCATGTGCTGGACCATAAAAATAGTGTTGATAAAAATCACAAAGTATTTTATTGGGCAAGAATAGAATTAAACTGCATATAACTAATAAAATTAATCAAAAGCCCCATCTATCTGGAAATTAACCACATATGTCTAAATAAGTGAGGATTTAAAATAGTCCATAATGGAACTTAGTTGATTTAAGTGGAATGATAATGAAAATACAACAAGTAGTGCTCAAAATGAAATATATAGCTTTAAATATCTGGTGTAGTAGGAAATAAAAATCATCTAAAATCATCTAAATTTTCAGCTAGAGAAGATAATCACAGAAATAATGAAAGAATTAGTATAGATAAGACAAGAGGGCCAGGGATTTAGCTCAGTGGTTCAGGCACCAGATTTGCAAGTGCAAGGACCTAGGTTCAATCCCTAGTAACCACATACAACAATGCTGGGCCTGGTGGCTCACACCTGTAATCTCAGCCCTTGGGAGGCAGAGGTAGGAGGATTTCTGAGTTTGAGGCAAAGTTCAGGACCAGCCTGAACTATAAAGGATAAAGAGGAAAGGAAAAAATAAATCAGACTTAAATCTAAGCTCAACACTCCTAAAATTCTTTAAAAACAAATGAAAAGTGAAATGCATAAAAATGTAAACTAACCAAAAGCTATCATTAAGAAAGTGAACAGGCAAACCAGCAACTGGGAAAAAAATATATATGGCAAAGTGCATTCTAAATGAACAAAATAGTTCTATATAGAAATGAAAGAAAAATACACCACTGAACAAGGGTATTAAAGACACTTTGTGAAACAAGAAACACAAATGTTAAAATAGATAAAATGATCCGTAGTATCGTTAGGGAAATAAGAATGGAAATCATGCCTGTAGAATCACCTCCTACATACCTCCTCTTCTGAACAAGAATAAAGGTACAGGACATCAAATGTTAGGAGAATAAAGAGAAATTGAACTTAACATTCATTGCTGGTAGAAATAGTAAAAGTTAAGATTTGTTTGAGAGAATTTTAGCAATTGCTAGTAAAGTTAAGAGTACACTCAACAATTATAGTCTTACATATTTACCAAGCAATTTAATACAAATTCCAAAAGTCTTTATAATAACTTAATATAGAATAGTCCCAAAATAGAAACAACCCAAAGATGCATAAATAGAAAAAATGAATAAACAAACGATAGTATATTTGTGCAAGAAAAGAAAAACAGTTACTGACATAGCCAATAAAATGATGAACCACAAAACTGTCATGATTAAAGGAAGCCATATACAAAAGAACATAATATTTGATTAGATTTATGTAAAATTCAGGAACGCAGAGATGAAATCAAATCTGGAATTGCTTATGAGGTGGGGAATGCATCGGAGAAAGGTACTAGAAATTATCTAGTGTGATAAAATTGTTCTGTATCTTCACACAGGTGTTTAATTTGTTAGATCTCATTAAATTGGCAATAAAATAAATCTTTCTCTCTATGCAAATTTTACCTACATTTTAAAAAATTAACAGAGTCAAAGTAGAATAAAAACCATCTTCCAAGGCCTTTCAGGACACAGACATGTGGGGGCATGGGAGCAAAGTAACAGGCTGCATGTCTAAAAGAGTAGGCAGAAGAGTCACAGAGTGTCGTGCCAATACCACCCAAGCTGTTTACAGCCCGTCTGTAAAAGGTTGCTCCCAAGTGGAAAAATAGACAGCTTTTGTGTCTGCACTTCTTGCTTTGATTATGGAGGGCAGCGCAGGGGCAGGGCATTCCACTGCCATCATTGTCCGGCATCGGTAAACCATCCTAAGGGCCATCTTTGAATATAATGTTTGCAAAGCAAATAATGCAGAAAGCATTGACAGCTCTGTTTCCACAAAAAAACTATATAAAGGTGCACTCAATGCAAAAGTTGCTGATGAATTTGAAAGACTATTCGGGGTGTCTGTTGGGAACACAGTGAGAGTCAGATTGAAGAAGTAGATCAAAGCACACAGCCCGATTGAAATGTTTCAGTCTGAACTATGAAGATGGCCCAAATCTTGCCTTTCTTAAGTCTGGAAGTGAAACACCTCTCAGAGAAGGTGACAACACATGAAATGCTGAAGGAAAAAATTATCAATATGAAAATATGTTTGTACTGGATAGGTTTTTTATAGTTTTCCCACTGTGAACTAGACAACCATAGTTACTTATAAAAGTAAACTATGACAGGGAACGTGTTTGAGGAGAGTTCTTTGGTCAGAGCTGGACCAAATCGAAGTGGAATCTGATTGGTGCTGAGACCGTAGACAGAAAAGGATGCAAGGTGTCAACAGATGGCAATGTCAGCACTCAGGATGAGAGAATTAGTAAAACACAAGATGGTGACGAGAAACTGCTAATGGAAGCATTTGATGTGTGCCCATCGTGTGTTCAAGACTTTTGATATTTGGATTCTCAGTGATATGAGCATGCTACACCTCTCACTGAATGTGCTTATACAACTACTTCACTGAAAGTGTATTAATTTAACTGCAGGTCTATTTTAATAAAAAGAAAAATAACATCTTTTCTTTGTAAAATAATAAAAGTCAGTACATTTAAAGAAGTAATCAGTCACAATAGTGTTCAATTAACACTCACTTCCCCTTCATTTAAAATAAATTCAATGAGTAAGCTTGGAATTAGATTTATAGTTTCATATAATTTTATTCACTTGGAGTGAATAAAATCATATTCTCCACTTAAAAAAAAATCTTAATAACTAATAGGTGAGAAAATACAACTACAATTGATTAAAATCTAAAAGTAATCAAGCCATAGATATATTATTAGTGGCCTTTGTGTTTAAGATAGTAGTAGTAACCGTGGTTAAGTAAGGACACATAGATTTTGTAGCCATGTGACCTTCAGGCTGGGACAGTAACATAGAGAAATGCATGACCAGAATCAACACTGATAGAAAGTGGAATCTTTTATAGTGTATGCTCTGGTTAAGACTAGTGGTTCTCAGGGACTTTGGTGAGATAGACAGATGATAGATAGATAGATATAGATAAATAGATAGACAGATAGATAGGCAGACAGATATATAGATCTATTCAAGAAATCAGTGGTTGGAAGTTGTCACTATATAAAGCAAAATACTGAAAGATTAACAGCATGTAATATGGAAGAAAGGTGATCTTGCTTTCGTTTTCTATTTTTATTTATTTATTTTCTTAACTGAAACCTTTATTGGTACGTCACATATTCACATCATGATTGCACTCCATAATGAGAATTTGTACCAGTGTATGACACAACTTAATTCTCATTTTTTGCCATACCCCTACCCACCCTACCACCCCTGCCCTCTATATAAATAAGCTTTGTTTCCTTTCTTTTTTGTTATAATTCCACTATTTTTCCCCTTGTGTTTTCTTATTATTTATTTATTTATTTATTTATTTTTTAGGTTTTTTGAGACAGGATCTCACTTTGTAGTTCAGGCTGGCCCTGAGCTCAGCCTCCAACTCATCACAGCAATCCTCCTGCCTCTGCCTCCCGAGTGCTGGGATTACAGGCATGAGCCACCATGCCCGGCACTGTGGTATGCGGTACTGGTTGCTGCTGGGCGTGAGTCTTCACACCCAGTATAGGTATGTGGCTACGGGGGATCAAACCCGGGTCCTTGCACTTACAAGACAGGCGCCGGAATCATTGAGCTAAATCCCCGGCCCATATTTTTCCCCTTGTTATTTACCACTTCACCCCATTTTGCTTTGAGTATTTTCTATTTCACAATATATAACATACATTCTACAGCTCATTTACATCTTCATTCTCTCATAGCAGAGAAAAGATATGATATTTACAAATTAATCTCCTTCTCCCATGCTGCATGACTTTAGAGCTATCTTCTCTGACATGCTTCCCCCAGGTGATCAGTCCCAGCTATGTTCCAAATCTCGCTGGTGTTCTCAGAGGGATGGGCAGCTCTTTGGAGGTGAAGGATTTTACACTTGGAAGTCTTTGTCACTTGAGAGATGCGTTCCTCCTGCACACACTTAAAACAGATGATGATGATGATGATGATGAACTGTTAGTAGTTATAACATCTCAAGGTAAGAAATTCAGTAGCCTCTGCACCAGATCATGGGCCGCCTCACTCCTACTGTCCCTTGTGTATCTATACTAGCTCACTATCAAATGCACTGAGATTGAAATCTAAGTTTTAATAGTACTTAAAGAAGTACTGTTTGCCTTGGGTGATCTCTAGCCTAGGTTTTATCTCTGGACCCCATAGTTACAAGCTTATTTCACCCTTGATATCTCCATTTGGCTCTTTCAAAATGTGCTTGAGACTTGACATAGCCAAAATCAAAATCTCATTCTTTCCTCTCAGTTGTCTCATTCTTCCTCATTTTAACCAGGGGCATCTGATTGTTAAAGCCAAATTTAAGAATTATATTTTTATCTTTCCCTCTTCCTTATCTACTATATCTAATCTTGCTCATCCTACTCTCAAAATATATCTTTAAACATCATTTTCTAGACTAAGCCAACATTGCATTATCTCTTTAATATTTATGATAATTTGTTGCAAAGCAGTAGATGGACAAATACACTCACTGTTCTCTAAAGTGTGGATGATAATATATAACACATAAAACTCTTGTAAAGATTGCGCATGTTTTTCTGGAAACCCCGCCTTTCTGAGCTGCTGGTCCCTCCACCTGGGCTGCTCCTCCCAGAATCCCAGAGCCACAGTGGGAAGGCCATGCCACCGAGGTAGAAGAAATGGGACTCTGCTATGCACAGGAGCAGGACAGGGGGGGCTGTTATGTCTCTGAGGGAACTAGAAGCCTGTGGTGACCCTTGGCAATCCACTGTCATGAATGCAGTTATGTAAGATGATTTCTACATTCCGCATCATGAAAAAGCTTGTAGAAGAGATGTAACCCTCTGGTTGCAATGCATTCAGGAGATATGTCTGTTGCTTCACATGTTGCCCTTGTCACTGCTTAGGAAGACATCAAAACATGACTTAATGATTCAGAGAAAGAGAACTCTTTTCTAAAGAAAAGAATATGGTTTTTGGAAGAAAGGCTTAGAGAAGCTTGATTAGATAAAGAAACAAGTTCTGCAAGATGACAACAAGTAAATAAGGCTTCTCATGTGTATTGAGAGGTTTGCATTGATAGGGATAATTTGAAGAGCAAATTGGATAAAATGAATAAAGACAACTCTGAATCTTTGAAAGTACTGAATGAGCAGCTGTAACCTAAACAAGCAGAACTTCTCCAGCTGAGAACAGAGGTGGAGACTCAGCTGGGGACAGGGGATTTTATCCACCTTCATCGGTCCAGCAGGTAGAAAAGTTGATCTGTGGCCTGAAGCTCTGTGGTTTGTAACAAGAGCTGGAACTGGTGAAAATAAGAAGGTAATGATCTCAAAACAGAGCTTCAAAAAGCCAAACAAATGGATTCATCTCAGAAAGATAGTCTGAAGAGTAGCAATCAGCAGAGATTAATCATTTTAAGTGATAATATGCAGCATGCACACTAGGAACAGAGGAGGGAAATGTCTAATTTACATCGGTTGACTCAAGCACAAGCTGAATGACTTAAAAAACTGAAACCCTCAACTGCAATCAAAAGAGCTTGCACTCCAGGTGGGTGCACTGAACACGTGGGGGAAGGACAGCACAAAGTTGCACTTGACAAGTTTCACTGCATCATACAAAAACCTGGCCCGCCTGCACCACATGGCAAACCCCCTGTCATACTGCATCTTCCCCTCTATTAGGAGATGTAAAGATTTTAATCAGAGAAAGCTATTCTGCAATCATGGCAGAGAGTGAAAGATGGATGCCTGGTGGCAGTACAGACTTTGAGGAACACAACTCTTGCTGAAGAAGGTTTCAGGAAGACAATTCTTGGGTGTTCCCAAGCCCTCTTAAAACAAGTGAGACAGCACTTGGGGAAATTGAAAGTAAAAGTTTGCCTATACCCAACCTGCTGCTGCTGCACTACTTGGATCAGCATAATCAAAACTGTCCTGATAAAAGCTAACTCTGAAGAGATTCGTGGTGTGATCATGAGGTCATGGTATTTCTCAGTGGTTCTGCAAGAAATTAACAAATGGAAAGTGGATTTTGATTAAAACTTTGCAGTTCTTTAGTTATATACATTTCAACATAAGTTATAATATGATAAGTAGTTGGTTTTTGAGTATAAAATCAAAACCCTTCACCTCTATATTCTAAGAATTAGATAATACACTAACTATACTAGTGAACACATTTAAGGTGTTTAAAAATAAGTCTGTTAGTGATAACAATTGTGAAATTTTCTATAAGTAAAGAATAGATTTGGAGATATTTGGACATGGTTTGACAAAGTATGTGAAGTGCCTAGATATCTATTCATAGAAAGAAAAGGAAGCTTTAATATAGGAGAAAACCATGTACATTGGTTCAGATTGCAAAAAAGGGCAAATGACAACATGACTAGGTTACATTTGTTGAATTTATTATACATAAAATTATGAAATATAGTGGAATAGAAGTGTCTAGGTTAATCCATCCAAAAACTCTTGTAAGGATTAAAAATAATGTGATCAGCTGGGCGTGGTGGCTCATGCTTGTAATCCCAGTACTCAGGAGGCAGAGGCAGGAGGATTGCTGTGAGTCTGAGACTAAACTCAGGGCCTACCTGAACTACAAAGCGAGACCCTGTCTCAAAAAAAAAAAATGTGATCAGCGTCTCGTATATCTCAGATATTCAGTAAAGAATTGAGACTAAAAATGGACTAAAGTACCATGAAAAATTGGAACACATCATCACAGAACTCTAGGAATGGTCAGTTAATCTTTAATGATACAATGTAAATATTTTCCACCTGGAAAAGATAAAAATTTCCTCAGAAACTTGGGAAAGAATACATAATGGAAATAAATGGCCAACATGGCTTAATGTACGGTGGTTACACTGGGCGCATTTGGTGGGAGACTTTCTCAGAATGTGCAAACATTCACACAGTCAGGCCCATCACATAGTTGAATAGAGAGAAGGAGAAATCAGTGGTGATCCTCTCGTAGCATAACAAGTCTAACTTGTTTGCCAAAAGAGGTACATGTACGTGTGCTATTTTCCCACCTTAATTATGCATTCTCTGAGGATAGGGAGGGGGCCTCATTCCCTCCATGCCTGAGCTCCTACAGGCTTCAGACTTCAGTATATCCTCATTGGTCAATACACCTGCAAGTGAGTTTTGTCACAACTGGTCTAAATAAGGACTGAGTGTGAAACAGATGGGGCAATAGAAGGCCGAAAAGTGAATTTGAATGAAAGAGTTATGAGGTAATCCCAGCAAGGGAACATTATTCGTTTCTCTCCTTCCTTGTCTTTCTCCTCTTTTTCCTCACCTTTAGATATGTTATCTTTTTTCATTCAAATCTTTATTGGTACATTATGAATACACATCATCAAGGGAAGGGAGGACATGACCAAAGCTGTAGTGACAGCAGCCCAGGATGTGATGTCACGCTGCAAGCAGAGGGAGGGCACCATGGCCAGGCACCCAAGCACTGAACCAGATTTATGGGGACAAGGAGAGCAGAGCTTTTCCCGGTTGAAGCAGGTTCTACAGATACGGGAAAGGCACAAATTGACATAGAAATGTTTGTGTGTGTGAGCACATGATAGAGCGGTGTGTATCTATATATTTTCTAGTGCTGGCCCCAAGCTGGTCTCTGAGCAATCATAGCAGCAATGAGAACAGTGAATGTTGAGAATTCCAGTTTCTGAAAATTCTCCTCCAAGGAATCAGGGATCCTTAGATAAATGGTGAATTCTGGGGCGGATTTCCTTGTCCCAATAATGAGAGTGTAGCACTAGCCTGTAACATTGATTTTGCCAAAAGGTGAAGAAGAAGTGCCTAAAGACTACTAGGGTCATCTCAGTGGAAGTGAGTGACTTGGGTGGTCATCGGTAGCCAGTGCTGAGTCTGAGAGGTACGGTTTGATGAAGTATTCAGTATCCACACAGTTTCAGAGCATCTCTCCCCAAAATACTTTCAAGTCACAAAGGAAAATGTGGGCTGCTAGAGTAGAGAAATCTGACAGACACCTGCTTGGACCAATGACCAAGGAGAGCATCATCAGCAATGGGATGAGCCCTCTGAGATGGATTCACTAAGAACAACTTTGAGGTCTGTCTTCAATCACAGGCAGCAGGAGAAGAAACGTAAGGGAAATTGGAAGGACCCCGATTAAAGGGCAGCCTACAGAAATAAACTGCCAGGGCCCTGAAAGACAAGAAGAGATTAATACACTGCAGTAAAAGAGAACAAAGAAACACAACACTGAACAGTAGTGTGAGGGCTGAATGTATCCTGGGGCAGAAAAGAAAAAAGAGATATTGCTGAGGCATATGGAAAGAAATTTAATTGTTACTATTAACCACATGTTATAGTCGCATCATTATTAACTTTCTTATTCAAGTGGTTGCAGCATGGATATTTTGGTGCCTGGTTAGTCTCTAAATCTTGTTTTGTTGATGTACATAATGCTAAGTCAATAAAGTATTATTATTACAACTTTCTCTCCCATAGCTTAGAAAAATAATAAAGGAGGAGAGATATGAAGGAAGAGGGAGAAAATTAGAAGGGAGGATATACACAGAGAAAGAAAAGAGGATGAATGTGATAAAATGTTGACTAAAGATGTGGACTGAAGCTCTTTGTACTGTTATGGCAATTCTTCAGAAAATGTGATATTATTTAAAAATAAATTATGAAATTACTTATGATTAAAACAAGA
Source organism: Petromus typicus (assembly GCA_004026965.1). Classification (NCBI taxonomy): domain Eukaryota; kingdom Metazoa; phylum Chordata; class Mammalia; order Rodentia; family Petromuridae; genus Petromus; species Petromus typicus. The sequence continues at coordinate 81,139 of PVIR01002578.1, forward strand.
CTATTTCATAAAACAAGAGATATTGCTAGGATCCTTTGTATACCAGGGTGATAAAAGCATCAAAATAAATAATGATAGAGAAACATTACAGACTTTTTAATGAAACAGAAATCCAAAAGTAATCCTGGTCCTTTTGTTTTAAATGGAGCATAAGAAATAAGGTTCTCCTTAAATTATTATGCCGATAAAGGGGGATAAAACTGATGTAAAAACGAATGTTTTTCTATGAAAACATTGAAATATTACTTATAATTACTTATTCTTGCATATTATTTGATTCCTATGACCAGGTTACTATCCATTATAGGTTGAATTGTGTTTCCTTCATCTTCAGATCTTGATATTCTAACCCACCATATGTAAGAAAGCGAGCTTATTTGGAAATAAAGTCATTGCTTATGTAAGTAGGAAAATCCTGATAAGGAGACATAGGATTAGAGTAGGCTCCAAATCCAATGAAACATAATTAGCATCTTGCAACAAAGGGAAACTTAGAGACCTGGGCATCTAATGGGAGTGCTGCACAAAGACAAAGGCAGAGTCAAGAGCTCCGAAGATTTCCAACAACCTTAACCTGGGAGTTAAGGCAGAGGTGTGAACAGAGTCTTCCTTATCATCCTTCAGAGCCACTCTTATCACATGAGTTGAGTTCCACAATCCTGGAAAATAAGACTTTGCTGTTTGAACAGCTTAGACTGTAGTACTTCGTAGGAGTTGGTTGCATCTGGAGAGAATAAGGTGGGAAGAGTAATTAGAGATCACACTGGAAAAGGAGCCAAGGATGAGCTCATGGAGAGACTTTAGCTTGAACTAAGGATTTCAAATTTAATTCTAAGTGTCAGGAAAAGCCACTTCAGCCTCGTAAGCCTGTGATAACATAAATAGATTTGTATTTCTAGGGAGTCCTTTGGCTGCTGGAAGCAAACTACAGAAACCATAGAATGAGGAGACAACTGGGGGGTTAAGCTGAGTATCTTCTATTTGGTCTTCTGGCCACATGTCCTACCTGGCTCCATTTGAGGCCTCTAGGATTCCTTTTTGTTGTGCTTTATCAAAGCAGTTCTGGCTTCCTGTTGGGCTCAACCCATGGAGCAACCAGCATGGACCGTGGGGAAGTGAGCAGAGTATATTCCTTGCCCTGGCTTCCTACTGACCCACTCAGTAAGGGTGAGCTGCAGCTCTCAGCTGAAGGCCACAGCTAAGCTCTCCTTCCTCTGAATATGGGTCCTAGTCTTTCCCATTGTTCCTTCAGGTCTTTAGGTCGAAATCACTTCTCATTCTTAGCAGCTCTGGGTTACTGGACTTTTCCTCACTGGATTTCTCTAACCTTGACTTCACATTTTAAAATAAGCTCTTTAAATTCTCTCCTCATTCATCACTTTCTGCATGCTGTATTTTATTCTTGCCAGATCCTGAATGCTGGGCTGTTATAGTCATCTGATCTGTCTTGGAGTAAAGTTGTATCAAGGCAAAAGAAGTTGAAATTTGGAGTGTATTAGAAGGTAGGGTGAACAGCGGCTGGTGATGGATAGGCTGTCAGCTATTAGAATGGGGAAAGAGAATGATTCTAAATTTCTGGCTTGATAGACTAGAGAACAGAGGAGAATTTAAAAGCAGTCTTTACAGGAAATAAAGAATTCAGTTGTGTGCATGATACATGTGGAAGTTTTGTTGGATATTCAAGTTTGGATGGTGAGTGGGTATGACGTATATGACGAGGGTCAAAACTGAACATAGAGAAGTTCTGATTCCAGTCACACTAGAATCACAGGGTCTCTATTCACTTTCTATCTTCTCATCTGAAAGTTCAGACAAATTGAAAAGACGGTGCAACCTTTTCAGAGATGCTTGACTCTGGGTATTCAGGGCCAGCAGTATTGGAGCAAAACCTACCAGGCGGAGGAATTTGTGTCCCGGTTCACCCCCTTGAGAGGAGTGTTCTCTGGCTTACTTCTTTTTAATGTACCAGACTATTCATACGAAGGAACACAGGGTGCGGATTGCAGAGTGAGCCTGGCAGATTCTTTGAATGACGAGACAGAGCACAGAAACCTAGGAGACCACAGAAGTAGAGTTCACAAGGCAACACAGGGGAGACTGCTGCATAGAGCTCCAGAGATTTATATAAAATTCCTTTGACGTATTATAAATCAGTTGTATAGATTTTCAGGTACAGATTTACCCAAGTATGGATGTATTTCCATATGTGAGGGAAATACCCAACACAGGAAAAAGAACACTTTAAGGGTACATGGAGCCATCAATAGTACCTCCCTCCGCCAAAATGAATGAAGGACTTCATGGTGTGAGCACTTGGCATAGGACCTAAAAGGGCTTTGCCTCAGGAACAGGGTAACAAACCCTACCGTGTGTGTGTGTGTGTGTGATACTGTGACTGAACCCAGAGCCTTAATATTCAGCTACATTATCAGCCTTTTTTTATTTTTTATTTTGAGACAAGGTCCCACTAAGTCACTAAGTCCCAAAGCTGAACTTTTCTCTGTGATCCTCCTGCCTCAGCTTCCTAAAAGGTACCGTCTTCCCAGCTTCACTGATCTAATCTCAAATGAGAGATTCAAAAGGATCAATTTATTTACAAGTCACTCTCTCAGAAGAAAGCTCAAGATGTCATTAAAATAAAATACATCCAGAAGTCAAGAAGTTAAAATTTAGAGTATCAATAATAAGAAAAAAAATAGTCAATCTAAATGATCTCAGATGCATACTGTAAATAAGAACACAGACTTTAAAATTTATTTAACTGTGCACTCCACATGTTCATGGAGCAATGAGAAGACTGAAAAGAATCTGAGTCAAACTTGGCAAAGTGAAAATACAATACCAAAGATTTTTGAAAAAATATGGTGGATGGAATGAATGGCAGAATACATCATACAGAAGAAAAAAGCTCTGTGAACTTGAAGAAGTGAGCATAGGAATTATGCAAAATGAGTGACAGGAGGTGGAATTAAAAATAAAGACAATTCATGAGTTGTGGAGTAACTTTAGGTGACCTAATTTACCATTAATTAAATCTCTAGCCTTTTGCTTCCTCGAACCTCTGGAAGCAGCGTGCATCACCAGCAACTGTATGGGAGCCACCTGAGGAAATTCCACCCTGGCTCTCGCTCTTGCAGACACGGTCTGATCTGGATGTGCAGCTTAACGTGTGCTGCCAGTGTTTCCATCAGCAGGTAATGGATATCAGCTTCATCGAGCTGGATTAAGTGATCTTCCTTCAAAGGACTGTGCAGACATCCCCCAACAAAAGAAACCATGCTAATTCTTTGTGCATAAAACAAAAATTTTAAAAGCTTTAAAAACAAATTTCTAAAAGACATAGAACAGAAAAAAATATTTTTAAAAAATTAACAAAACTTTTCAAATTGGATCCAAATAAACAAATGCCAAACACAGGGAACATTAAGAATTCTACACCTGGGCCGGGGAGTTAGCTCAGTGGTTCCAGTGCTTGTCTTGCAAGTGCAAGGACCAGGGTTCGATCCCCGGTTAACCACATACAATACTGGGGGTGGAGACTCACCCCAGCAGCAACCAGTACCACATACCACAGTGCCGGGCATGGTGGCTCATGCCTGTAATCCCAGCACTCAGGAGGCAGAGGCAGGAGGATTGCTGTGATGTGAGTTGGAGGCTGAGCTCAGGGACAGCCTGAACCACAAAGTGAGACCCTGTCTCAAACAAACAAAAAAAAAAAAAAAAAAAAGGAATTCTATACCTGGGCCAATTGTAATCAAATTGTTTAACAGTGATGATAAGGATAATATCTTAACTAGAGCTGGGGAAGACAAGTGCCTAAGGAAACATACAAGAGAGATAACGAGAAACACTGTAAATGAGAAGACAGGGGAGCACTATCCTTAAGGTTCTGAAGAAAACAGCACTGATACACAGTGGAAAATGTATAGGTGATACTTAAAACCACGAGAAGTATGTAGTGAATAAATAAAGGTGAGGAGGAAAGCTATAAAAAGAAAAATAAGATGAATGTGAATGTACAGAGATCAGCTGTAGGGAATGGCATTAATTTGTACCACTCTGAGGCTGTTTTTATAAATGTACTTTGGGCAAAAGCTAAATAATTGGTAACAATTTAAGATGAAAGTAAGATATATTGTAAACTATTCAGATAGAAAATTTAGGTGGACTTCATTTTCATGACAAAGAAGCACACTGAGTATTATACTCTTCCAGAGATAATTAAGATACATTGGACCCTTGAGGTACAACCCTCCTGACATACGAACAATGTATTTTTTGACTGGAATTTTAATTTTAACTTATGACCAAAGTCTTGGGTGACAATCAGCCTTGCAATTGAATTGAGATTATAATCAAGGGTTCACTGTATTTTACTATTTTCCTCTGTCTCAGATGTCTGTAAATATCGCCTATGCAGCTCAGGCTCATTAAACCTCTAAAATATAAATCTGGATTCCAAGAAATTCCAAAATCAATTCATTTTGTCCAAAGTTGCTTTTGGGTGTGGATTATGAAATTTGGAATTTATTTTATAGACAATTAAATAGTTTTCAAAGGAAAAACAATTTAGAAAAAAATGCTACTTGTGATTCTCATTATTGTGAGAAGTTGAGAAAAGGGGAGAAATAGGAGTATAAGAAAGAAAAAGAGAGTGGAGGATTTTAAACGGACTGATGACTTACTTTCAAATTCATAAACATGAGTATGCTACTTTAAACAAGTCTTCTTACTGAGCTAAGGCAAAACAGGAACTTAACTGCATCCTCTGTTCATTTCCTCATTGTCCCTAATGATAGTTTTCTTTTCTGGAATTATAATATTCTTCCTAGGTTATTTTTAACTCTTCTGTCACTGGCCTGTCTACTAATACACATTTTGAAAGCAAAGCATTTATGTCATTTTGCCTGTGTTCCTTTTCTCTTTCTTTGTCTTCTCTCTCTCTGTATCTCTCTCTCTCTTTCAGAAAGCAAAATAATTTATGTGGTATAAGAACTAAAAGAAGCAAAGGAGGTTGCAAAGGATGAAGAGAACGGGGAGAGAAATCACCCACTGCACTGCGCAAATATAACTAATCATAGTTCTTTTCCTTCATTTGCAGCAAATATTAGCAGAATTATAGAGAATATGATGCACTTGAAAAGAATGTGTTTGTGAAGACTCATGCCTTTTTTCAGTTCAATTGAAAAGATACAGTATTAGATTCTTTGGTGGAAACTCCCTAGGGAAAAGAGAGGAAATTCTACTTTCTGAAACATTGAAAATATTCCCAGTGTTGAACTATTTTAGTAAACAATGGCTTAGCCCTTCATCTGAAGATCCGGTTCAAACTGGAGATCTCTTTAGTGACTGCTTTGGAGAGCAGTGGGTGGCGTCCCTGAAAAGACCCATTTGGCCTAATTCCAAGTAGATCAAGACATTTGAAGTCATAGAATAGATTCCCTTGCATAAGATCTCCAACACATACGCATCCCATCTCCAACTGAACAAGGATAGAGGTGATGACCACACTTCAGCTTTGGATGATGTTAGATGTAGAAATGTCTTTTACAGAGCATGAACATCATATAGTTCTCTCTGTTGAAAATTGTCCTATCTCTGAGTTCTGGGAAGTCCTATCTCTTGAAGCTCTGTCCAGCACTGGGTGACGGTGTAGATGTCAGAGGAAGGTATGGAAAGCAGGAAACCTAGAGAGCTGGGAAGAGGGATTCAGAACACTTGAGGATCTGGGTGGTATTGAGCCTTAGCTAAGGGAATCATGTATGACTTTTGAGAGTGACAGAGATGTCAGGAATCATCATGTTGGGGCAACAGGGATGAACTGATAACCACTCAGGATACGTCAGCATCCTGTGAAGTTAGGAAACTTACTTCTGAGACACAAACAATGTTGTGTGTTCAGTAAAACATTTCACACTCTTTCTGAGCACAAAGAAACTTGAAATTTTCTGAGAAAGATCACACATGCATGCATGCACACCCATCAGAAACTATGTGAATTGATGATTATTGTGGGAATTAGGTAGACTGTCTAATTATTTCACAGTGTATGTGTATGCCAAAACATCATATCAAATTCTATAAATATACACTAGTTACCTATTGATTATAACTCAGGATAGGTAAAAAATCTTATCTGTCTAGCTACTGTAAAGTTTTCCTACCATAATTACATATACAGCAGCACTTTATAATAGAGAATACACATGTAGTGTCAATGTCACACTGTATAAAGATAGTGCACTCAATTTCCAATAGGATGACAGGAAGTGAAGTTATATAGGTCAGCACTGAGTGATTTCTCAGACATTTTGTTTTCAATGCATCATTTGTCATAATGGATTAGATGTTCTCTCAGGTATTGATTGTTTTATAGCTTGATATACAAGGATGTAGATATGTGCAGTGTGTCTAAATATGTACATTTGTCGATTCATTTACTTCTTGGAGTTAAAAGTATCCGATGCACAGAAATAAATACATGTTTTCCCTTTTGAAGTCATTTTCTATTAAAATTCAATAACACGTCCTTCATTTTGCCTTGCACACACAGCTTCTATTTATTATTTCCATGGAAACAACGCGGGCAGCTTTCACCTCTGCACTGTGTGGGGCGGAGCACTTTTTGCTGGTGAGTCACTGCATCTCCTGTCAGGACTGGTCCTCGCCAAACACCAAGAATGGTGGAGATGATCGGGTCATCGGGCTCTAGTGGGACACTAGGCTTCATGAAGATTGCTCAGCGCCTCCTTTGCTTCATCCCCTGTTAACTTGGCTTTTGTTACCAGGGTAAGAAAGTGACTTGTCCTGAGTTTTTTCCCAATAATTTTCAGTTTTCCATGAGGGGAATCCTAGAAAATGGAATTCGTGATGAGATCTAGCATTTTTGGTTGTGTTGGAGTGATTTCAGAAATAGTTGATTGCTGCAAGAGCTAGTTGTCCTAGCTTCTAGATTCAGACCCTTCTGTGTTCTTTACTAACTTCCTTATGGGCAGAAAAAACCTAAACTCCAAATGACACCATATTTCCTCTCTGTCAGAGTAATTTAAATAACACAGAAGCGAACCACTGTTGCGGTTTTTACTAACAACTCAGGGCCATCCATGGCTAATAACTAATAACTAATAGCAATCAGGTTTCTATTCTCTACTGGACATAAATAGGAAGGAAGATGGTGTGAGAGAAGCCTCTGCATGTCCCGCTGACTTTTTAGTCCCCAATTGTTCTTCTACAAGTTGTGATATTCTGCCTCTCAAATTCTGGAAGTGGCTAAAACAATTTGATAGGAATGACTTTCATGCAAACAGATGGATTAATTGGGAGAATAAATAAAAATATTCAGTGAAACTCCCATGCAGAAGCACCATACCTTCTGTGAGACATTAGTGCTGGACTGATAGATATTATTAACATCGCAGAAATTATGAAATCTTCTCAATAATATCAACACTTCTTTATGCTTTGACATAAGGCTAACAAATTTCAATCCTTTGGATTTCCACAGTTATAGTTAATGAATTTTTAAAATATAATAAATGTACACATGAAACTGACACATGACCTCCCAAAACAAATAAAACACCCAAATGATCCTGATATTCATCTGGTACCACTGGATCAATGCCAAAGTGCAGTGCAGCTGCTAGAAATGCTTTTGTGCCCACAAGTATCATTGTTCCACATTCACTCAATCGAGGAAGCTGCTGTCCATCCAGAGACTGCTGGCCTGGTACCCTGGACTCACACTGTATGCAGAAATCCAGTTTTAGTCTTGTGTAGCTTCCATCAGATCAAAGTATGTGTGTGTGCCATTTTAATCTCCCAAACTGTTTAATTAAAATCCAAGTCCTCCATGCACTTAGCTCTGAGTCATATACCCAGGGTGATAAGCATCAAGTAAATAACAATATTGATGAGATGGATAGATACTTAGAAATGAAGGACCACGTTCATGATATGAAAAAAGAGGTGGTCAGTAGGTTCACATCCAGGCATGCAGACAACTGGTAATAAGACTCCACTTCTATGAATTTCCATGCACAATAGCTCAAGTGAGAGTTGGGTGAATACACAAATGTGAAACAATATTAGCACATTTTTACACCCCACAATTAAAGAAAATACTGGATTTCACAATTGTCATAAAACTACATAGAAGTATAGAAAATAAAATGTATAGCACTAAGGTTTTCATGACTGTACTACTGAATACAAATGAATGGTTGCACTTGTTTCTCTTGGTGAGAGGCACAGAAATACTCAACCAACTCAAAGTGCTGAAAACTGACATCAAGTATATAACGAAGAGAAAAGATGTAATTGTGAATTAATAGTAAGATGAATGTATCTTGTGGACAGGAAAACAATTTTTTCATTGCTCAGGCACATGTGGGTTAAATCTCACTTTCATATTTTTGATACTATTCATACTAAAAATGAGAAACATGATATGATTAGTCAGATGCATGTCATTGCAAATAGTATCTTAGAAAAGTCTTCATATATAATTAGTATGGCTGGCGATTTAGCTTAGTGGTACTGCCACAAAACAAAACAAAACAAAAACATATATAATTATCTATGAATTAGTAACCAATCATATCATGAGATAATTTTGAACACATATTCTTAGTTTAAATAATGACCCAGGAGCGAAAAACATGGATTTGGTTGCGTTTGTATATTCGACACGGTGTAAATGTCCGCTGTGTTCTAAAACACACGTGTCTCCCCGTTATTGTGGAAATGCGCGTTTGTATTCAATGATAGGCTTCCTCTACTTGCTTCGTCCACCTGTTGGAAACTTTCTGACACATATACAGATGAATCAGTGGAAGAGGCTTATGATTTACAGTGTGGCTTCTTCATGGTTCTATAGTGAATCACCTCATGATCCATACAGCTGCAGAAGGGACGGTTCCCTGAGGACACGTGGCTCTTGCACGTGACTGAAGCCTGAGAGTTTGCTACTCTGGGAACTCAAATTGCACCATTTAATTTCCGTGCATTTTCATTGCTTTCCTTCAGCTGTGTGAGCTATTTTATTTTGACATTTTAAATACCAGCCTCCTTAAGATAAAAATGTGACTGAGTCCTGTGGTGTGCTTTCTGGCTTGGATCTTTTTTTGAAAAATGAACACGCGTTAATAATGGATACTATTATAAAGCTGCCACAGGGCTCCCACCTTAGCGAATTATAGTGCTCCATTTGTAGCTGGGCATACAGCACACTGACCAGCCTGGAGGGAAAGGAGAGAAGTGGAAGATAACTCGTTATATGTTTACTTACTCACTTATACAACAGAAAGAAACAATGTTAAATGGAGCCCTGAACTGCTGCTACCTAGGACAGGGTGGCTGCTGCTACATGAGGCAGCTTCTAAAACTGATAGAAACAATATATATTGTTTATATTAATTTGCTTCTGTAAACATTCTCCCGTCTTAACCATAGAATCATCTTGTGATGTCTCCCTGGAATGTCTGGTAATATTATAGTTTGGAGCAGCATTTTAAAAATAATAGTTCACTGACACCGTTCATGTAACACCCATTACTGTAGTTTCTGAAAGCCATAAGTCCCAGAGAAGCAGCTATTGACGACGGCATCGCCTGTTTTCCACTGTGAACATGACCGATTGCTCTCATACATAACTGACAAGCAGCATCATTTCTACAAAAATCGAATCTCCTGCTGCAAATGCACAAGAGTGACCCGAAGGCAAAGCCAAAATATAAATAAATAAATTAAAGAGAAAGCAAAAGGAAATCTTATGGAACACCTTTAACAGTAGTTTTTGAAGCAGTAGAGAGAAGAAAAAAATTATCCTTTCTTGAAAAATAGATCTAAAACAGCAGCATCTGAGGCAGGTTGTGCGAAGCTGACAGACCACCTGGCCTCTGAAGAGACAGGCTAACATTTTTGGAATAGTGAGCACTTTAGTTAGACAGTGACCAACTCCTGATGGAAGATCCTCTGAAGGGCTGGTGTCTGCACTGCATTCTGTCTTTACCTAGTGCACGCCACAGTCAGTGAGTTCTAAACACACCTGAGAGATAACCTGACTTTGTCTTCTCCTGGGAAAGGCTGTGCATGGCACAGCCACCTACAACTGGCAGAGTCTACAAACTCACTTTTCCTGCTGAAAGATTTGGAATGTTTGAGCTTCAATTTTCTGTTATAAATATGTCATGTGAAAACATGTCAAACAGACATCCTGATTAAGTGGTTATTTTAAGTGCAACCAGTAGGAGGAAAATATTGATATCTACAGTGTTATTTAGTAGATAATCTACAAGCATATCACAAGAAGAGTTTGGTGAATTGGTAGAGAAGGCAAGAATGACAGGCAGGAACTATGTGACCCAAGCTCCCCATTCATGGATCTGCTGGATCTTGGAAGCCAAGCTTGCATTTACAAGGTCCTTCTTTTCCATAACCATCATGTGCTTAAGATGGAGTCTGGCGGCATCACGTCCATTGCCAGCATTTGGTGAGGCTGTGGGAGGCCAGAAACAAAAGCCACAGACTTCTCAACTCATCGGCCAACAGGCTTGCAGTAGTTTGATGGTTCTTCTTATCCTTTCCTAGCTGTCTCCTTGAAGCAAAATTATTTTCATCAAAAATTAAAAAGCATCAGTATGCAAGGCAAAGAAACAGTGCCTTGGATAAATGGTTTTCCTTTAGAAAAATGAATTTTTAGTACAGAAAGATGTATCTATTAGGCTTGGTGGTGATGGTAATAAGGGAGTGTTGACTCTAAGAGAGCCACTGAAAAGATATTTTCCATTAAAACCAGATCCTAAGTTAATATTTTTATTCCCTTCTCATGCAATATGTTTACTAATAGCGGAAGCCCCAGAGTCAAAATTCCTTTTGGTGTACCTTAGTTAAGCTCAAACACATTTGAGACCAACATGCCCGGCTATATAGAAGAAATGGAGATGAGGCAGCCACAAAGAACAGGAGCACAGATGGCATGGGTAGCAGTGGCCTCAGAGGCAGGCGACTTACGACCAATCACACAGAGTGCTCTTCACATCCCGATGCCTGAATTCTGTTTCTTCTAAGTCTGTCTCTTGAGCTGCTAGCATAGGCTGACTGCTGGCTCCTTTCCCTCATTGTATGTGCTCAAAAGCAAGACTCACCATGAGCCAGCAGGCTAGGAAACCCTGTTCATCCATATACCAGACAAGCTGTACTTGAATATTTAAGATTTACTCCCAGCTATTTTTCCAAAAATAATAAAATCAGGAAGAAAACCATTTTTACATTTTGAAGATATAAAATTTAGATTACTCTTCTGGGAAGATTAGATTTTGTAATGATTCTGATTCTTCCCAAAGCAATTTGTATCTTCAAAATGCAATCCCTAAACAAAGTCCCGATGGAAACTGTTTTGTAACTTTGGAAGAAATTGTTCAAAATATATCTGAAAGAAAATAAACCATAGAGAACTATCCAAAATAATTAAAAAGAATTGAATGCTGGAACAAGAGGCCTTATTCTATTATAAGAGCCAATAATTAGAAACAGTGTGATATTGGCATAAGAATCAGCAGACAGATCAGGGGAACAGACAGATAACCCTAAAACAGATCCCGGAATAACAAGAGGAGAAATACTGTGAAGTGTTCATATTGGTTAATCAGCTGTTTGGGGGAAAAAGAAGTTGTGTTTTTACTTTTCATAAAATAGGTATGAGAAAGAGAGGGAGAGAAAGAAAGAATGATATACTCTGAGGTGGATTAGTGGCATTAAATGTTATGAAATAAATTATAAAAATTGGAAGAAACACTGGTGAATATTGAATCAATCACAGTATATGGAAAACAGTCAAAATGTAAATAAGTTGAGGAGTTAACTTCTCAGGAACAGATATCCAGGCATTCTATGATATTTGTGGGCATAAAAATAAAAATATCGCTTAGCTAATCATTGCACAGATAGGAATAAGCCAGTGCAAGTCCATACTTTACCAAGGATGATCAGAAACTGCAACCAAGGTGACCGCCATGAGCCCTGACCGAATCACAAAGTCAGACCTGAGCTTTTCGTTGTTTCACATTTTGCTGCACATCTATGGCCTGATGGTCGCAGTCATGTTGTATCTGTAGCCCTGCAGGCTACATGGAGGATCCAAATTCCACGACCACATTACATTCCTGTGAGAAAGCAGACCATCAGAGCAGGGCGGAACTGGTTATTTTCAACTGTTCAGTAAGTTATTTCGGAATGATGTTCAGAAGTCAGTGGCAACCGTATCCTGGAGGTAGCTTAGAAAACAGTTCCAAGGTTTCCACTGACTAGCAAACCCTTAAATTTGCTGAAAGGAGTGCTAGACTCTCTCATCTGATGTTATGTACTGTATTTAAACTCATAGATTTAACACCTATTTAGTATTGAAATAAAGTCAATTTTATTTTAAATGTGTCATCTAAATAAAGTTCCTACCTGTGCACCTACTACAAGCCTAAAATATGCCTAGATCTAACGTTAATATATAAAATGTGGCAAAAAAGAAAATCTATTTAAATGTTTTTAAAGAAAAACTGGTCAAATTTCCTTTCTACACACCACACACACACACACACACACACACTGCCAAGGAATGAATGAAAGAAGGGTGGGAAGGAAGGACTGGGAAGGGAAGGAAGGAAACCGTGATCATTATTAATACATAAATGAAGCACCCAGCCCCAACTCTGGCACATCGTCAGTGCTCAATGCTAGATATCTAATGGTAATCCCTCTTATTAATGAAACAACAGACATTTACTAAGCCTCATCCCCGTCATCACTGTCACCTCTATCAACTGGGAAAGCACCTGTCACATCTAAGACAGACCCCATGTTTACATAGCTTGTTACCATCTTAGTTTATAAAATACAGGAGATGACATGAAGAGTTGATTAACCAGAACTTTAAAGAAATATGTCCAATCTAGAGAAAATAACATACTATTAGATGTCATCAAGAGGAAAAGGAAGACATTTGAACCGTGACTATCAGAGAGCGCATGCGTGATGTGAAAGGAGGGAGCCATCCCCGGGGGAGGACTGGGAAGTTGCTCCAGAGAGGGCCAGGACAGATCCCTGGGCCAGAAGAGGAAAGATGGGGCCTGGAGAAGGGGACACTTGGGCAGGGAGAGCAGGGCCCGGGAAAACCTTGCTGCTTTCACTTTGGGTTCAACATGTGCTGCAGCCCAGACATAGCTCTGAAGCCTGCCTCCCAGCTGGGGTGGCCTTTCTTACCCACATCATTCGTGAAGGTGTCACTGGGACCATGTTTATAGAAGTAAAAGCCAGCTGCAAACTCTGCACATTGATGGGTGATGGAGGAGCTGAGTGAATTCTCTAAAATAGTTTCCATCACTATCCAATCTTACCTTTACATCTTCACGTAGTACCTGAATATGCCCCCATGAGGAGGAGCACGTTTGCCCTGGAGTCCTTTCCAATGTTTACCTTCGCCGTCCTGCAATGGCAACCTGCATTGGTGCTATGTTGAAATGACTTAACGAAATTTGTCTGCATTGTACACTATGTTCGAAAGATCTCAAAGACTGACTTTTCCATCACTTAAAAATATGGCCTTTGAATAATATGATCTTTTTTCTCTATCACGATTTTCTTCTATCATATGAGCAGCATTTCTTCCTCTGTCGGTGTATTTACTAAGATTATATTAAAATTCTCTGCCTTTGTTCATGTGCATACTTCAAAACCTACTCCCTTCCTTTTCATCCTTTACCCTAAATGTTATGTCTTTAATATTTTCATGGTTTTTCCCTTCCTGGTCATACATTCTTACACTTGTCCTTCTCTTTATTTTACAGTACTGAATATATATATATACATATATACACATATATGTATATTTACATATACATATATACACATGTACATATATACATATTACATATACATGTATATTACATATACATATATGCACATATATACATATGTATATTTACATGTATATATGTATATGTACATATATGTGTGTGTGTGTGTTTCCAATTTCTTTTCTGCTTTTCCACTTGGACCACTGCTGCCAACCCTGTAGACCCCTTTTATATTTCAGCGAATTAATTCAGGGGCTGAAGTCGTTGTCAGTGTTTTCTGTGTTATTTCTAGCCCAAATGTGCTAGCAAGGGAAGCATAAAATCTTATATTTTCCTTTAAAAAGGCCAGTTGAGACACAGAAACCATGTTTAGGAAGCCAAGCACAGGGAGCCAGAAGCTCACAACCGTTGACCTTCTAAAGATCTTGTGGAGTGTCCTGGGCACCGAGTCCTGCCTGCCTTCTGCTACCTCTGCTGTCCACTAACCCTAAATGTCCCGAGTCATTGCTGCTTCAGAGTATTCCTTTACAGTTGCCCCACCAGGTTTGAACCATTCATATCTGTCAAAGGAAGAATTTATTTTCCAGTGTTTCTCTTTATCATGGGGTATTTTCATATACTATTTGAAGCTGTAAAGGTAAGATTCGAGATTGATGAAAATTATTTTAGAGAATTCACTCCCTCTCTCTGTCACCTATCAATGAGCAGAGTTTTCAGCTGGACTTTACTTCTGTAAACATGGTCACAACACTACCATGGAGAATGATCTGAGTGAATACAGCTGCCACAGCTGGGAAGCAGGCAGTAGTGCAACGGAATGTCCACAGCACATATGGATACTTGAAAAAGTCCAAGTTGATACACTGATGTATCAAAAGTTGTCTTCTTTTCCAACCTTCAGTGGATGGTTGATTTGCAGTTTATGTGAAACATTTTCATTGATATTGAACCTTCATCTTCCTTGAATTAAAACAAAATTTTCACCTCATTCTGAGAAGAAATACAGTTTCCAAGCTCATTTGATCAGTACTCTGAATTTGCACCCATTCTAAGTTGTGCTCACCTGGTTAGCAGATCTGACGGAAATAAACAACTTTCTTACTTCTTTAATTGTGGTTCGTACAAAAGTGAACCTACGGAACTCATGTGCACACAGAAGCTTGCTTTGCTAAATGAAGTAATTCAGTGGGAAAAGGCACTGACATGTAGAAAGTAACACAATCTAGTCAACTATCAAAATATGTTTCTTTAAATATTTTTGAATGCACTACCTTCATGTCTAATATCAATTAATGTTTAAATTTTCTTCTAGTTTGGAAATCAACATGAATCAATTTTGTATTATCTTTTCCTGATTATGTTTATACAAACAGCACCATTAATTTTAAGTTTGTGCATATAAAGGACAGAGGAAATTCAGTTGTCCTCAAATGAGAATGTGTCCCATTGTCAGCGGCACACAAGACCAGACTTATGTCATGTGCACAACTGCTAACCCAGGTTGGCAATTTAGAGAGACAGTGTGGTCTAGCGAGGGAACACCAGATGGAAAAGCATGGGACCTGCTTTCCATTCCCGGCTTTCTCACTGTTAGAGATCTGGCAAGAGATGAGTCTCTGTGTCTGTCTTCCTGTGTCATGGTGATCACACCCCTGTCTACCTTTTCCTTCACAGGTATGATATGAGTGGCTACCCAGAAAGCAGCTGGAGATTCTAAAAAAATATCGATAAATAATAAAGGTGTGCTCACATTCAAGTGTCATCTGAAGCTATCACTCCCTCTGTCTGAGCTCCAACTGTTTCAGAACCACAGCAGGTGGGTCGCTGGTTTGCTGGTGGTTGTTGACAAGCTTGGTCATGGTAACATTGGCACCAGTTTGAAAATAGCTTTCCAAATTTCTTTGTCTTCAAATACGTTCTTGTTCATTAACTTTTCACTATTTTCCCTGACATCTTCTTAATCCCTTTCTGTGTTTATAATGTCTACCTTCAGAGATACAACCAGGGGAAAGAAAGCATCTGTATTTTGCAGTCAGCTCTAAATTCATTAGTTTTTCTCCAAGTCTATGGCACTGTGGTGGGTGCTACAGGTAATTCAGAAGAAGCCCAATATGCATATTCCTGCAAGGAAGCGCACACTGTATTTTGAAACATGATCTAAAGTATGAAACAGGTTAATGGCTTGGTGTTAATATAAAATATGAGAGGTATTTATGGGAATGAAAATTGGTGTGAATGAAAAGAAAGTTTCACAGAATGTATGGCCCATTAACTGGATCAAGTTGATGGATTTGGGCTGAAAAAGAGTGCAAGAGAGCAAGAGAGGGTCATTATTGACAGGTGGGGTGGCACACATCTGTAATCCCAGCACTTGGGAAACTGAGCTCAGAGGATCGCTGTGAGTTCAAGGCCATCCTGAAGTACATGGCAAGACTCTGCCATAGAGAAGGGGGCAGAGAGGGAGAGAAGTAAAGCAGGATAGAGAGAGAGTGGGACAGAGACAGAGGAGAAGTACAAAGAGGAAAGAAGGATAGAGGAAGAGAGGGACACAAGGATAGATGGAGAGAGGAAGACAGGAGAGATAGGGAGAGAGTGTGAGAGAGATATTCTGGAAAATGAAACCCCAGAAGTAAGTAAATTTTGAAAGACTGAATTAAGGATTAGAGAGCACTGGACTGTATTCCATTACAATATAGAAAAATTTATGCAAATAAATTCTAAGCAAATAAGATCCTTGAAGTTTTGAAAAGAATAACCTGATGGAAAGATCAATTCCAGGACATTAGTCACAGAAGCATTGCTGTAGGAAACCAAGGCAATGAGGAATTAGAAGAACAGCACTCAAGGAAAAACATAGACATGAAGGCTTGGGATGTAGTGCAGTGGTGGGGTTCTCCCTAGCATGAGCCAGGCCCTGATTTCAATATGCAGCCCTTAAAAGAAATTCCAGTAACTCTATGATTAAGGGTTCTTTTAGTAGAATGAGGGTGTAAGGACATAGGGTGGGCATAGTTACCATGGATTCCAAGACAAGAAGACCAGCCTTCCCATATCAGGACTGTATTTTAGATAATAAGGTGAGGGATTGGGGGAATCATAGAAAGAGGAACAACCACACTGACAGACTGTGATAAAGTGTGATGCTAGGGATATTCAGTGAGCAACATGCCAGGAGAAACATTTGTCTGAAGAGCAGGTTTTGGTGGCCCAAAGGGGACGGTTAGACACAGACAGTAATCAGCTAAGGCAGATAGGGATTGCATGGCCACTGGGAGATGAAGAGCAATGGAAAGTTATTAAGGAGGAAAGGTAAGGAAAGCATCAATGTTTTCCCTTATATATGAATTCCCAAATGGGGGAACAGAATGGAAGAGAGAGAAGGACCAACCTTGGGAACAACTATCATCTTCTTAGCATTTTTAACCTGATACATTGATTTCACCGAGATACTTTAAATTGCCATTAGCAGAGTTTGTTTTGATGAGAACACTCGCTAACGTAGTTTTTGTTTCAGGAACCAGTGAATATAACTAAATATGGAAAGGAAAACCTTAAGACCAAATGATGGTCCTCTATCCATTCAGCCACCCCGTAATTTCTTCATTCACTCTCTAAATATTGCTTATATTTCAGGAAAAAACATGATCTTGTCCTTGTGGAGTGTAAATCTTACTGTGTGAGTTTTTGAAAATGATTGAGCAAGAACTGCCCTGAGACTGTGTGGCCGTGGAGTCTATGGCTGCTCAGAATCTCAGGAACAGGTCTTGTGAGCAAATACCTTTACTAATTTTCAGAGAACAAGAATAATAGAACACAGATCTGTACAGTGCACAGAGACTGAGCTTTTATCCTCTGCCAGTTTTAGGGTATCAGTCCCAAGTCACCGGGCTTTCTCCACATTAAATTCCTACTTGTACAGCCAGGTTGTGTCTGCAGGCAACTGACTCCAGGCAGGAATGCTGCAAGGCATCTTAAAGAACCAATAGGATACAACCCCTGTGGAGATCAGTTTGGAGATTCCTCAAAAAGCTAGAATTGGAGGTCCCACTTGACCTGGCCATCGCTCTGCTAGGTATATACACAAAATAATTAAAAGACTCATATCACAGTCACATATGTGCACCCATGTTTATAGCAACTCAGTTTGTGATTGCTACATCTTGGAAATAACCCAAATGTCCATCAACTGGAGACTAGATAAAAAAATCTGTGGTTCTTCTACAGAATGGAGTATTACTCTGCCATAAAAATGATAAGTTTGAATCATTTATACTTACATGGACATAGCTTGAGGATATCCTCATAAGTGAAATGAATAGGTCACAGATAGGTAAATATCGCATCTTTTCTCTGGTATGAGAAAATAAAGATGTAAATGAGTTCTAGAATTGTATGTTATATATTGTGAAATAGAAAATACTCGAAATAAAATAGGGTGAAGGAGGAAAAATAATGATTATATAAAAATGATTATAACAAAAACGAAGGGAAACAAAGTTTATGTATACAGGGGGTGGGGTGGTAGGGTGGGTAGGGCTATGGGAAAAAATGAGAATTAAGTTGTGTCACATACTGGTACAAATTCTCATTGTTGAGTGCAATCAAGATGTGCATGTGTAATGTACCAATAAATACTTCAATTAAAAAAAAATAGGAAAGAAGGCAACTTCCCGAAGGTCAGCTATTCAATGACAGCAAAAGTAAAAAACAGGAAATGCAGCAGAGCAGCAAGGGAAATGGACACACAGCACTGCAAAATGTGTACGGGAGAATCACAGAGAAAAGCACAGGAAATGGACCCTGTGCAAGCGCACTCCTCTACCTTGCAGGCCCACTTCCGGGAGCAGAAGGGCGGCTGTGTTCTAGATGATGTGATAGAGAGGTACGGCCAGAAAGCACCAGTAGCTTACCCTCTTAATTAAACTGCTATGTTAAATTCACTTTGTATTCATTTTAATGTATTTTTCCCTAATTACTAAGATAATTTTTTTAAAATAGAGTATTGCCAACTTTTAATAAATCAATACTTTGGAAATTCTCTCACATTTCATATTTGATACAATGCTACACTTACTGTTTTATAGTTCTTGACTCTATTTGGGCAATCATAATTGGAGAAGTGAAAAAGAGTGTCTTAGCAGCTGTCATTTGAATCCCTTTTAGGGAGAATCTACTCTCTACAGGAAAAATACCTTGACAAGCCGTCAGTATAACAGAGGAGACTTGGAAGGCTTAAGTGTTAGCAGAAACTAAAAAAACGTTAGCTATATTCATGAGAAGATAAGAGATTATTATCCTCCTATGCAGTACAGGGCATGGAAAAGGAAGAGGTAAGAGAGAAGCTAAAGAGATGATGTATAACCAGAGATGCTGGGTGAACAGCTGAGGAAATATTCCCAGTGATGCGGGGTAAAAGTGGCAGGCATACCTATTATTTTTTTTTATTATCTTTATTGGTACATTAAATATACACATCATGATTGCACTCCATAATGGGGATTTGTACCAGTATAAGACACAACTTAATTCTCATTTTTTCCCATAGCCCCACCCACCCTACCACCCCCCCATATATATAAAATTTGTTTCCTTACTTTTTTGTTACAATCTCAACATTGTCCCCTTTCA
>PVIR01002579.1:0-38627 GCA_004026965.1 Petromus typicus
AATTGAGCTTCATTTTGTGAATGTAGAAGTTGAAGGGCTGGTAGGTAGAGTAACTTCTTCAAGTCTCTTTGTAATTTAGAGACAAAGACACAATTGTCTCTGCACAGAAGCTACTAGGGAAATGGGACTAATGTCATAGTGTAATTGACCTCACTTTCCTGGAAGAAAACTCTTTAGTGAAAGTCAGGGAGAAATATCCAGGCAGCTGTTTCTCTACCAGTTCTGTAGAAGGTCTTCTCCCAGCCAGGGAAGAGTGCTGAGTAGTAGAACACGTTATAGTCCAACTTGCATCTGAGGAAAGCGTATGAGAATTAGGCTTAACTATGTCAACTGGAAGCAGAGAAAATAACGCCATCATCAAGAGATATTAGGACATCTTTTGAGAAATGAGATTTGAGGAAAAGTGCTGCTGGGATGGAATTAGTAAAAAGGAGCTGATTTGGAAAAGACATAATAGCAAAGACAATGCAGTAGACTGAGAGGCAGAATTTTTCTACCACAGGAATAAGTCAGAGCGACTTTGGTGATCCACGGCCACACAGAGCAGCGGTCTCAGGTAGCAGGCCAGAGTGAGCAGGTACACAGCTTTACTTGTGTAGTGGGAAGGAAGGACAGAGGCAGAAGTGAGTAAAATATGAACAAAATCAAATATTCATGTCTGCATGTCAGATACCTAACAAAGTAATACATCAAAAAGACGTCTCTGCATTTTCATAACATATGTAAACAAGCCTTATAGGCCTCGACTTCTCCAAACATAGGTCATAAATAATCCGAGCAGCAGATGAGGGCAGAATGAAGGAGGCTGGCAGCCTTCTTGCTCTATGAATTTCATGACCTTTAGAATTTCATAATCTAAACTTATAATGTTCCCTTAATAGTAACTTTGTTTCAGCGTCTCCACATTTTAAATAATCCCGATTGTGTCCTCGTCTTTCAAGATTCCAATCGGAAAAGCCCTTGTGCATAATTTAAATTCCTGGACCAAAAAGTTTCATGTGTAAATTCGCAAAACAAGATTGTGATCTGCCCTTTAGATTAAGTAAAAACAAAACATCAAAACGTCTACCTTTGCTTTTACCAAGTTGGCTGGCAGCTTTACACTTCTGTTGGAGTGACATGGCACCCCAGGAAAGGTCAGTTTTTATTTTCCTCACTATAGGGAGCATATGGGCAAAGCAAACTTGAGAACACAGACCAATATATTTGGTCTATGCGACCTTTTATTCATTTAAGCCAGACCTGGTGAATAATGAGCATCTGCTGACTGTACACTATTATGCTTAAAAGACAATTATGAAAAAAATATGAAATAAGAAGAAAAAAAGACAAATCCAAAAAACACCGAACATATTAAAATGGCTTAGGTGTAGTATGAATAATACTTTGGGAAAAAGATCCTATCTGAGTACAGAAAAACTGCTTAATACATGCTCAGAGTTCTGTGCTCTCTTATACATGCTGTGTTGTTAATGGACTTGTTGTTTCCCTGGATGGAAAATCCCCAACCAGGAGCTGCTTTTTTGCTCAGGAAACTTCTCCTTTTCTTTAACACCAGCTTGTTCCAGAGGACCTGTTCAGACTGGATGAAGATATCTGCTTCCTTTAATGGTGTAATACGGGAGACATTAGAGTACACCACACATATACCCTGCATAGTTGTTATGTATGTACCACAGGGCACTCTTATATTTTAGTAGACATATGTTGTTCATCTTTTTTCTCAGCACCCTGGGTAAATTCCAGAATGGTGGAAGCATTTTAAAAATGTAGAACAAGGGCAAGCCTTGTTTTCATTGGATCTTCAAAAATGCACAGGATAACAAGTAGAGATGACCAGCAGTGGATATGAAGCGAGATTGAGCCAAATACACAAAATTGATGGAGAGAATGAATGAAGGAGATTTGAAAAATGAAGAATATGTCAGGGAAGTAAAAATGGATCTAAAGGCAAGTAAGAGCAAACATTACACAAGAGAAGGAGACTGGACATTGTGGTCCCAAGCAGTGAGCAGTTACTAAATAGTTGTGAACACAGGAGTTACAGGCAAGTTATAGTGGAAGAAGGTGCATTGTGACTTGTCCAAGAGGGATTATCTAGAGCAGGACCATACAGAGAGCACAGCTGAGGGATCTGTGCACTACTGATAAACATCTGATAAGATAAGGGAGGTCATCAACATCTGAACAGCAGTCCCAGAAGAAGAGATGACACTAAAAGAACTGATAGGATTAGTGATTCATTTGAGTAGAAAGATAAAAAGTAAAGAAAAAAAAAGTATCTTAACTTTAAATACTGGTTAATATCACTGTGAAGATTACTTACAGGGAACTTCAAGCCAAGGAACACATGTAAGTTTAGTAGGAATTTTTTGAGAAGCAACTGTGATGGTATCTTATTTAAATTTTTTGTTTGTTTGTTTAATTTAGGTTCAGGGATACGAATTTTTGCTTGGATTTTTTTTTAAATTTTCTAGTTTGCTTCCTGTTTCTAATTTCCAGATTTCCTCCTGTTTCTTCTGCCTTCCATTCACTGATGATTTGTCTTGGAATATCTTACAGCTGCTTGTAGATTTACTTCTTTGAGGGAACCATCAGACTCAAAGTTGACCTGCATCAACATCCATTCTCCTTCAATTTGGAGTTTAACTCTTCATACAGCTTCATTCAGTGTGTGGACCACACGCGCTGACTAGCAAAGTAATGAAATAATATGATAAACTGAAGAACAAACTGAAGAACAAACATTCAGAGGAGGGAAGCGAATACCAAACTTGATCTCGATGATTAGCAGTCATGTGACATAGATATTAGCTCAGTTCCTTGTCTATGTACACGTAGAAAGACTCCATCCAAGCAACTAATACCTTTGAAGTAATCTAACTGATATGAAAGAATTCTTGAGTCCATATGTTAGTATGCATTCTTCCTCTGGTCTGTAGTTCCACCTATATTATCAGAACTATATAATATTTACGCAGATATTAAACAAATGTTTGTCTTCACATAATATGTAATAGTCAGCAGGCTTTATTGGAGATAGTAATATTACAGTTGGATCTATGTCTATCACTGTATCTCTAGTGATTTACAAACAGATTAGGCACCCCCAAATTTCCCTCCCTGTGTGCACCTCCAGTCTTCTCATTCCAGTAATTTGATATAAATCACAGGTCTCAAGGAAGCATCCAAGGATTTTGGTGGGTATGAGGGAGTGGCAGGGAAAACCTTTTAGAAATAGCCACGTGTAGGAGGTGAGAAGACAAAGGAGAACTGATAAGACAGAAAGCAGAGATAGCCAGGGTGAAGTGAATTATGAAGTTTCTATGAGATAAAAGCAAAGGGCTAAAAAGTTCTAGGGAGAGAATTAGCAAACCTACGAAGTTAGCCTCAGCGGTAAGTAAGGAGTGAGAGTTGCGGGAAGGTCACTGAACTGAGTTTGTAATTAGATCTTTACTACTTGGTGACAAATGAGACAGTTCAGTAGAATAGTCAGAGGGAGACAAATACAGAGGGCCTCTGACTGGACCAACGAAGGGAAGTCAGACCCGGATGTGGCTGCGAGGAAATGATCTCTCCATGCCAGGTGCAGAATAGGATGGCATAGCACACATGTTGTGAGGGGAATCTTATGTTACTCAAGGTCTTGTGTATGGGCTGATTGGCAAATACTGTATGTGCTGTCAGAGGATTATAGTTTTAGAGATGGAAACTTCTTATTCCTTTGACAAGATCTTTGTCATCCACTCTTTTTAAATAAAAAATAGAAAAGCTCTCATATTCACATGTACTTGTTCTACAGAAACAATAGGATTAGATAGGAAAAGAGAGGAAAGGGGGGGACAGAGAGAAAGAGAGAGAGAGAGAAACAGAGACAGAGAGAGAAAGAGAGAGCCTGGTTTATTACAATTCATTCCACTTCTTCAAATATCCAGAAGCCCAAATCAACTTTTTGACAACCTACAAATCCCTCCCAGCTGAAAGAAAGAATACCACTGTGATTTGTGTGTGATTCGGAATGTCTCCAACAGGTTCTCAGTCTATACCCAGTGTCCACACACATCATCAGCTTATTGCTTGGTTTGCTGGGAAGAACACACAAAGCAAACCCACCGCTTAGGGGATTCCTCCAACTGACTTCAACAGGAAAATCTGAACTCTAAGGGTGTTTAACAATTGGATGCTTGTCCTGCTTGAGCGAGTTTACTTATTTTTCCAAAGTGAAACCATTCATAGTCATGGTTGTGGCTTGGGTCTGGATGTCTTCTGAGAGTCTCATAGGTGGGGCTTTTTCCAGAGGTAGCTACACCAAGAGTGTGCCATCCAGAAGTGGATTCGTGGTACAGTGTGAAGGCACTAAGATTAAGAGTGTGAGTCCTGCCTGCCCTAAGTAGTTTGGATAAGATAAAAGGGGCAGAAAGATGCTATTAATGGAACCCTTTGCTACCGATGCTACTGTGTGAGTGCCATGAACTGTTCTCCTCTGTGACACCTCTCTGCCACGCCACTCTGCTTTGGAGTTAGCTAGTAATGGAGTGAGTCCTCTACAAACTGTGAACCAGATAAACGTTTTTCCCTTTAATGTTGGATGTTGGGTATTTTGTGTCCACAGCAAGAGAAAAGTAACTAAGACACTCATGTTTTCTAGGTAATGACTTCTGATACTCACTTTGAGTTTATACAGACTGGTTAGAATCCCATGGTTTTAGAGTTACAGAAGAGATATGTGAGACCTCTCATTAACAGGTAAAAGCCTAAAGTTTCAGAAATATGCTCAGCATTACACAGCTCACGAGCTTCTAAAAAAGACTAGAGTACACAGGTTCTGACTTCCGTGCCAGGACTCTACCCCTAATTACACTTTGCGGTTTGTGCAAGAGATAGGGAGCCTTTCTTACCACTTACCTAGACATCCTGTCTCAGGTTTGCTATTAATTAACTGTTTCAGCAAGGAGCACACTACTTATAAACCCGAGTTCTGTCATGTGTGAAGCAACTGAGTTGAATCAGGTAGTGGCTCTTGTCCAGATGAATGAAAAGATAACATGACTCTCCCAAAACTTATTGTCATAAGCACAAATCTTTCTCTTCATATAACAGAATCCCAATCAAACAAACAGTTAAAAAGCAAAGTTTAGTGTGAGAAACACGACTGTACCATAGATCACAAAGTCCAGTACAGGGAGGCTCACCAAGAACAAACAACCAGCTGAGAATCAATTCCTTCTGCATCTCCCAGGACTTCCTAAAGTCTTGCACCTGCTCATTCTTGAAAACCAGCCTTGTGTTCCTTTCACTTCAGATCTCTCTGCATCACCACACACACAAGTCACAGTTGTCTGGTCCCCAGGGGCAGACTTTGTCCTAAGCTCAACACTGGTAGAATTGAACTGGCATCTCTAATTCCAAATGTCTTCTCAGTCACATCTGATTGGTCCAGCCCAGATCTGGCATCTACCCACCTCAATAAGCCAGAGGTTGTAAGTCAATGCCAACACCTGTTCCATGTACAAAAATAGACAGGATGGTCTTGGAAGAAATTCCAAAGGAATTTTATATGTTCAGAGTTATATTTCATCAATGGTCTCTTGACTGACACCGGGAGAAAATGGCTAAGATTCCACAACTGAATGAAGGAAGCCACGTGTAGAAGCTCCAGGATGCTAATTTTTACCTCTCTGCATTTGACCACAAGCTACATCACAACTAAGTGAAATAGACGTATGTCCTACTTCGCTATTTGGAGCTGTCTGTATGGGAAGGATTCCGTAGTAGAGAGCTGAGAAAGACCCCGTAAAAGGGAAAAGTAAATTCAAATTAGCAATTTAGGTTGAAAATAAAATGCAGAACCAGGAAGTGAAACAGCAAGAAAAATCTCTCCCGGGAGGAGAGGAAACCCAAAGAACCGCTAAAGGAATTCCCCAATACAGAGGAGAGAGTCTCTAGATAGGAACGAAGTGCGGCTTTTCTCTTGAGAGAGCCTTGGTTTAAAGGGATTAAGGTAAATATTTAGGATAAGAAACGAATCAAGTAGGACAAGACAGCAAGGAATTCTGCACGATTTCTCTTTGAGCGGGAAGCTGGTTTGTTATTATAATGAAACCAGCCCCCCGCTGACACCTTTTCCATGACTTGTTTCCAATCCTATTGAGATTTCTGCCCTTCAAAAGAAAGGATGTGGATTATTAGACTCTTGGCAGGGGGTACAGAAAAATCTATGTTGCCCTAGGTCCAACCCAGCGGTGGCGGATTAAGGTGTGATTGAACGGATTGGCAGTCGGCAACCCCACACTTGGCTGCAAGAAAGAACCTCTATATTGAGTCAGGTTCCCCCACGAGGAAGGTTTCCCAAGAGGACTCTCCAGGCTGCTCCCATTTCGGTGTCTATTCTCTCCCATCGAGGCCTTGAACTGAACCGGTGAGGTGTGTTATCCTGCAACCCAGGGTGTCTCCTCAAACCCGATATGTATCCTCCTCAGACATCATTGAGAAAGGGAGGATAGAATCTTTTATTACGCTAAATGCGAAAATAGTGTCGGACACCTTTATTTTCATTGCTGTACACTATGAACTGTTCAAGTCAATGTACTTACATCACTTTGAATCAAGTGGTGCCAGAACATTTTCCTTAGAGGCCCTTAACTTAGTACTCCTTAAAGTAAGAGAATAGTTACTATTTCCATCTTCTGTTGAATTGTTATTTTATTAAGAATTTTAGCATCTATGTTAATCAAGGATAGTGTGTGTGTGTGTGTGTGTGTATGCATGTGTATGTGAGAGAGAGGTCATGGTTTTAAACAACTGGTAGAGTCCAACCAGGGTCTCTGGACCCCAATTTCAAATATCTCCTCCATCAGGTATAGTTAGCCCCCCCATCTGTATTTCTATGTCCCTTGATAAGCTGGCACCAGTGAGCCAAGGTCAGGATCTACTGTGCCTTCAGAGAACAGCTATGTAGGCAACATGGGTTTAGCTAGGATTCTGATCTCTAGGGATTTTTTTAGTCAGTAATTGTCTATTTCAGTTTACACTGGAAAACTGTTTTCCATCTCATGGTTAAAAAAGGGAAATTTAGGGCCAGGGATTTAGCTCAGTGGTTCCAGCACCTGTCTTGCAATCACAAGGACCTGGGCTCGATCCCTAGTTAGCCACATATAATACTGGGCATGGAGACTCACGCCCAGCAGCAACCAGTACCACATACCACAGTGCTGGGCGTGGTGGCTCACGCCTGTAATCCCAGCACTCGGGAGGCAGAGGCAGGAGGATTGCTGTGATGTGAGTTGGAGGCTGAGCTCAGGGCCAGCCTGAACCACAAAGTGAGACCCTGTCTAAAAAAAAAAAAAAGGGGGGGGGTGGGATTTAAAACTTCCAGAGTAACCTATTTCTTGCATTCTCACATTCCAGTTTTGGAAGCTGGAGAATACAGAACATTTGTATTTCAACAGAACTTGCACCAAAAAACAAAATTAAAAATTCACTGAAAAATCCAATTGATAATAAAAGAAGGAACATCTGGAAAACTTAAAGTATAGACTTAATTTTAATGAAATTAATATAGTATTATTTAGATATGTCATAAGTGAAAATCATCCCCAAATCAAAATAACCCTTACATGATGCATCTTGTTCCAGTACAGAGGGAATTTCTGTGCTTCACAAAATTATTAGGTTTGTGTGGCCACCGTAACTCCTGCTGGACCACTGCTCTGGGGTCCTCCATGTGCTGGTAACATGTTCATTTTGCTTAAAAATATGGAATTTTGGTAACTCTTACTATACTTGTAAGTAGCCAAGTGTCTCTTGAAGTAAAACTGTACATCATTCCAAGTCACTTGGCACAAGACTTAATCAGTGACTGTCAATTTGTACTTTTCCACGCAACTGGACTGCCAGGAGCTGGAGTTATGACATAAAGAAAGCAATACTCCAGACATGCTGTTCTGTAATGGAAAATCGAGAACTCAGTGTGGCTGTCATTAGATTCCTGGAGTGTTAGATCTTGTAGATCCCGTTCATGTTAACTCTTATAGATCTTGTTTGTATCATGCTGATGAGAAGGGTGGTAAAGCATGCAAGAGGAGTGATTAATTTTGCTATCCCTCTTTAAAAGTCTCCCCTAACACTATTCCTTCTCTCATAACCGAATATAATAAATGAGGAGAATAAAAACTTGGGGCTTCTCTTGTTGTCTGTGTACATCTAACTTATTTGTCATTTGAAAGCTTTTTAGAAATGGAGCACGACACTGAATTTGCATAGCATTTTTTTTTTTTTTTGCTTTAGTTTTATGTTTTAATTCTCAATGACATGTATGCCAGGGAGTATCTCTGCATCTGCCTGCAAAGCTAGACTACTCCTGAATTGTCTAGGTTTCTGGGCTTCAAACCAGAGATAAAAGTAGCAGATCTTATGCTCCCCATGAAATTAATTCTTAGGAAAGCCTCTAGAATTCCAGTCAATTATCAAAAGTGATTCTATCCTTGAAAATAAAACACAGTCAGTAAAGTCTTATGAAATTCTGCTGAAACCTAAAATAATGGGAATGTTCCAGTGTTATTTTGGGGGATGTAAAATGATTTTCATTTTAATCTTTTGGCCAAGAATAGAAAAGACGTAAATTCACAGAACCACTTGGGAAAAACATAATTCTTTGGAATTAAAAAATAAAAATCCTAACCAATAATTAACTGTACTTACACAAATGGTTATTAATTGCAAGAGGAGATTATTTACATGGCATTCCACCAGTTTATTTAACTGTTTTTATACTGTGAAAATGAAGGAGTGTTCTTAGGAATCTCATCAGTTCACTATGAATAATAAAGATCAATCTTCAATTATAAAGTTATTAAATACATCATTCAATTAAGTCAGTGGCAAACCAGAATTTTAAGTAGATAAATAATTATTTTAACTTTAAAATATAATTTATTATTTTAATACACTTGAGTTTTTAAACAAAGATTGGACCATGTTATTTGAAAAAATAGCTGCAGAACCAAAGACTAAATCATTCTCTCTCTCTCTTTCTCTTCCTTTCTCTTGCTCTTTTTTTCTATTTTCCCAACCCTATTGTATACTGTGCTTACCATTTTCCAGACATTGCATTTTAAGTTACCATAGTATCAAATTTCATTTTCCCATTAACTTCTTAGGTAAATTATCATTCTCACTTTGAAAATGAAATGATTATTTTAATAGTAGATTGATATAGTATATGGAAAAGTGCAGATTGTGCTGTTCATTACTGAGCAGATACATGTTCTCAAGAGTTACCAAAGTGAATTTCTTGCTCCCGCCTACAGAAAAAATGAAAAATAGTCCTTAAGGCCAAAGACTTCGCCTTTAAATTTATGAGGGGAGGAGAGTCTATGGTATTTTTCTTCCTTTCTCTTAAAGGAGCTTTGAGAGCATGACATGAAACTGACAACCAAAAGAGAAGTAAATATTGATAATATCCCGGGTGGTTGACTGGGCTTCTAATTTTTTATTACTATTCCAGAAGTGTCAGTCAAACTAGATTCTTTTATTGCAGCGGTGCTGTGGATCCCTGTCATAAATTTTGTTTGTACAGTTTTCCCTCTCATATTGTCAAGTATCTTGTGATTTTATTAGTGGCTTGCTTGTAATTAGATTCCAGGTAGAGATTAACGTGCGTATTTCCAGGCAGGAAGTCAGAAAGATGATCACTTGTCTCTGCTACCCCAGCGAATCCATTGGGGACACATGATCTGCTCACGGCGATTTCACTTGTGGATAGTGCCATCTCAGGGACAGCGGATTCTGGTCACCTGTTTCTACAGCCTCTCCACATGTGAGATTTCATTCTATGTGTACATTTATGTTTTAAAGTGATAATCTCTGTCTGATATTTGGAGAACTACACAAATTAGAGAAGAATGAAGAAAACGTAAGAGTTGTTTGTTTAATAGGGTCCTTAGTATTCTCAAGCTAACTCAAAGTATTCCTGATGTGTTTATGCAATTCCTATCATCTACAGAAGTAATTTTAGAAACTACTTCTTGTTTCTTTCTTTTGTATCTAGGGTTAGCATTTACTTCATTTTTTTAATAGTTTGGCTGGCTGACTATACACTCAGTGTTTGGTGACACGCTCTAACTTTATCCCTTAGTTCTCATGATATGACTTGCTTGAGGTAATCTGAAAAATTGGCTAGTGATCTGAAGTTGCCATATTTATGGACACACTGTTCCCAGGATTTATCCACTACACAGGGAAAATAAAGCCTAGACAAACATACTTTGGGAGGCCCAAGTCTAACACAAGAGGTCAATAACACTGTTAAAAACAGTCAGATCACGTGGTAACCCTGTTTTACCTATCCCAGAAAATATAGATGTCCTTTTTTCTCTCTCTTTACGAGGATTCAAAATTCATGACACATATGCAGTTAAGAACAAATTAAGGTAAAAAGACGCTCAGTTATTAGTGGAAAGATCTCATTTTCTTTTCATTAATTAAAAAGGATTTTAGGAGAAAACTAATAATGGTCCACAGGGAAGGAGAGGCTGTTAAAGTCATAGAATATATATTAGCAATTATCCTACTTTATTTACAGCTCATTTTTTTGCTTAAAACAGAATGTGTAAAATATATAAATTGCCATAAAATAAAAAATATGTGCAAAATTCATGAAAAACTGAAAACTCATTGTAGCAATATCATTAAGAACTAAAATAATTCACTATTTCCCTGTATTGTATAATTACACAAGATTTCAAATAATATTAAATAAGTAGAGTAGGATTGTAATCAAATGCAGCCCTAATTACATACTCTTCATTCTGATCCTCATTTAAACATCTTCTAATTCTCTTTATACAAAGAGACACAGATAGGAAATTAGGATAGGGCTGTAATGAGACAAATTTCAAAAAATACCAAGATATATTCTTGCCCGTGAATATATAGGCTTTGAACTTCAACAAATACTAACATTGTAGCTCTGGTCCCAGACCTATTTAAATGCTACACCAACTTCTTGAAGAATGAAACAACCCCAAGAAATGTGAAATTTTTATGCATGGCCATGAATTTGAGTTACAATCTGGGTAAATTCTGGCTTTGATTCACAGGGTTTCAGACTGAAATTGTAGTTATGTAAATGTGAATGCTAATGTTGACTTTTCTAAACTGGAAGGTCAAGAACTCACAGGGTTAAAACCTAAGTACACTTCCCAGAAATACAAACCTCCTCCGAAGAGAACTCAAATGGAGATAGTAATTGCCAAATATTTATTGAACAACTTTGACACAAAGCACTATTTTTTATTCCAGAAGACAAACATACATTTCAAGTGTAACTGAAAAAGCAGAAAATATTCATGAAAAGTAAGTAGCGCTGCTATAGTGTTGAAACTTGAAATTTAAATTCCTACCAGGTAATAATTTCCTCACTCTTTTAATTTTGGGATATCTTTCTTCATAAAGTGAAAAGGGAAAAAAATTCACCCCATAAAAAAATCACCCCATTCTGGTGATTAAGTGAGAGTTGGCATTCAAGGCCTCTGACACATAAGTGTGGCCAATAAATACATTATAATAGGTAATAATATAGAAGAAGAACTTGACAAAAAACCATATTCTTTTCACCTCACACTACACACCAATTTGATAAGTGCCAGAAGAATGGCTCAAAAATAAAAATCACAGGGATCCATGCAAGAGAATACACCAAGAAAGGAAATGTAGAGAAGAAGGGCTGATTGGGTTGTTTCAGAAATTATAAGTTAAAAATCAGCCAACCTGCTAAATAGTGTGAAATGGAGTAAAGCAAAATAGGATTGAAGGAGTAAAAAGGTATTGGAGAAACTACTAGTTTTTTCATGGACATCATATAAAAGTTGCATGATATTCTAATCAAGTAGAAAAAAAGTTGAAGTGTTCTGAAATGTTTGTGTGATAAACTAATCAAAAAGGGTGATTTTGTCAATGAATGTTACGTGAAATATACTGAATAGCACTTTCAACTTCTGTACTTGTTAAGTAAATATTTGCTGCTATGACAAGAATCCAAGTCTTAGTAGCTTACAATAATGGTATGTATTTGTTCACATAAACTAGATGTTCCTTGAAAATGAACAGCTTCTATACAGTCAGAATAGATCCACATAGTGCTCCAATACTGTGGCTTTTCCTTCCTCTGGAACCATAGAGCATTCTTCATTTCAGCAAAAGAACAGGGGAAGAAAGAAGAGAGGATTGCAGAAGGTCTTCACTGGTCAGGTGTTGGTATGGTGATTAGAATCTGATTTCCATTGGCCAGAACTCAGTCACATGAACCGCATGTACTTGAAGTGATTTCTGAGAAGAAAGCAAAATATCTCATCCTCTTTAAAATATACTGAGGTCTGCCAAGTTACCTAAGATCCTTAGGTGTTCAGGATAAAATTAATGCTCAACTTTGGATAAACACAACCCATGAGCACAAAGAGGCCAAAAGGGATGGGTATATTATTAGTCATGGTCTTTCTCTTACTTAGAATTAACTTTCTAACTTCATAACAAAATTCTAAAATTTCTATTACGTAGATCCAGGGATAGAGATTTTTTTTTTTTTGACATAGATGCAGAGCTAGGATTTAGCTCAGTGGTTCAGGAGTCTGCCCAGCAAGAGCAAGGTCTTGCATGTGATCCCCAGGAATCAAAATAAAAGGGGGGGGATCAAAATAAAGACAAGTGGTTCCATTAAATGTTAATGATAATATAAAATTTATGAAAAATTCAAATTACATCTGCTTGAAGTCTTGATATTGATGATTGTGTCGGTATCTAATTGTCTTGCATACAACCTTCCCAAATGCCCCTATTCTCCTTGTGAATTTCACATGTTAATTACTGAAAGAATGTTTGTGTCTAAATATTAAAGAGCAAGCAGTATGAGGCATTCGTATGTAAAATGTTGTAGAATTTTCAAATACACCTAAAGAAGGAAATATATAAGTTACACATAAACATTACATAAGGAAGGATATCCTATTTCATAGTTTATAAGAAATATAACAACCAAGAAAATATACAATAAAAATTAACTCTGTTATTTTCAGTATGAATATAGTATCCAATGAACCTTCTATGAGATGAATTGTAACCTTCAAATTTGTATGTTGAAGGCTGTATTCTCTACTTCCTAGTGGAATTACACTTGGGAATAGAATCTTTAAAGGTCTCAATAAATTTAAAGAGACTCTTTGGATAATTCCTACTCTGTTTTATTTTAAATTAAATTTATGGGTGTTTTAGGTATACGTAATGATCACAGTCATTCATCCTCCATCCCTTACATGCATAAGCTTTGATTCCTTTTTTTCTTTAAATTTTTTCTTTCCTCTCCTTGCTTTTCCCTCCCCCATTGTGACTGGTTTCTTTAAAAGGGGAGATCTAAACACAGCCTAAGACCTTAGAGGCACATGTGCAGAGGAGACACTACAGGAGGGACAGGAGGAAGGTGGTCACCTACAAACCCAGGACAGAGCCTCAGAGAAACCTTCCAGCCCTCTGCTCTTGGATATGAAGCCACCTGAGCTATACAAAAAGTGTTCCCGATGTTTAAGCCCCTCAGTCTGTGCTTTTGTAGTGATCACCAAAGAGATTAAAACAGACATTCATGAGGTGACAGAGTAGTAGGAGACATAA
The DNA here is from genome assembly GCA_004026965.1 of Petromus typicus. Taxonomy (NCBI): domain Eukaryota; kingdom Metazoa; phylum Chordata; class Mammalia; order Rodentia; family Petromuridae; genus Petromus; species Petromus typicus. The sequence goes on from PVIR01002579.1 coordinate 13,660, forward strand.
GGCCTCAAAAGCAAACAGTTACAACAAGGTTTTCACTGGGAGACTTAAATGCTTTCCTGCAATCAGAAAGGTAAGTAAACAAGTAACTTTCATCCAGACACCTAGCACACAGCCATATTTTTACATATAATCCTAGAAAACTTTGTAATGTTGCCCAGAGTATGTATTTTAAAAGTCATTTATAGGTAGGTATTTAACTTAAAAAGAAGTAATGCAAATTTTTATGGAAAAGTAATAAGATAATAAGATTTGTTTTTTTTTAAGAGAGAAAGGCTCTCGCTTTGTAGTTCAGGCTGGCCCTGAACTCACTTTGTAGCCCGGGCCAGCCTCGAACTCAGCAATACTCCTGCCTTTGCCTTCTGAGTCCTGGGATTACAAGCATGAACTATGATGACTGGCATTGTGGTATGCGGTACTAATTGCTGATGAGCATGAGTCACCACACCTGACATGGTTGTTTGAGGTTAACAGAGATTGAACTCGAGACCTTGTACTTGTTGGGCAGGTGCAAGAACCACTGAGCTAAATTTCCAGCCCAAGAAGAATTCTTAACGACAAAAGTTACATTTACCTGGACAATTTTTTAAAATATCAAGTTATATACATATATATATATATATATATATATATATATATTTCTTTCAAAATACACAAAGTGAAATCTGACATACATTAAAGAAGAAATCATACAATAATCATAAGATAAATAAGTAATCATTAAAAATAATCATAAAGAAAAATTTTATATTTTATATTTATATTTATATTTATACATATTTATATTTATATTTATATATTTTCAAATTTTCACAAGCACAAGAAATTGGTTTGGACTCATCCTGTCTTTCCAGGTTTGCAGCAAGGAGGCCTGAAGGGGGCGCTCTTCTGAATGGAACCAAATGAGAGCATTTGCTCAAACCAAACAGCTGCGGTTAGCTGCTTGTTCCAAGACAGATAACCAGAAAGCCACAAAGAGCTCGTTCCTCTTCCCACCCTGTGCCCGTTGCCTGCTCGATGCTGATGAAATCAGCACTTGGAGGCTCCGGAAGGATTGGCCTCAGAGGATGGACAAACTATGCAGACATTTCTGAAAGATCGCATTCCAAAGTGTCAAAGACACATGAATAAGAATTTCTCCCAATTTGACTCCCAAAGGACCTACATAACATTTCAGATGTGTCCAGGAAACCATTGAAAATAATTATGCCAGAGAACATGTACTCTCTTGCTTTTTTTAATGGATTTTGGGGTGGTTTTCTGAATCATTGTCTTGGTTTACTTTGAAAGGTTTCTAGAATAAAAGCACTTGGATGACTCCAGAATGAGAAGATCAGTCACTGTATATGGAGCTAAAATAAATAATACATAGATGGATTTTTTTTTTTGAGATAGGTTCTTGCTTTATAGTTCAGGCTGGTCCTGAACTCAGGCTCAAACTCAGCAATCATCCTGCCTCTGCCTCTTGAGTACTGGGATTAAAGGGGAGCCACCACATCTGGAATTGGGTACTGATTGTTGGTGGGCATGAATCACCACACCTGGCAATGCTGTATGTGGTCACCAGGGATCAAACCCAGGCCCTTGCACTGGCAAGGCAGGAGCCAGGACCACTGACCTAAATCTCTGGCCCAGTGATGGATTTTTTATATAGCAGGTCTAAAATATTGCAGAATTAAAACCGAATAAAACCCTGAAGTTAGAGAGAACAACAACAAATGGCTACGCATACAGACGTACACAGCACAATTGAGCAATCTGATCCTTCCAGGTATGTGCACCCCCCACCCAAAGGGCAGAGTCTCCAGAGCTGGCCATCCGCAAGATGTAAGCAACTGTGAGCAACCCAGGATGAGTGAGGCTGTGCACGTACTTCCAGGGACACAGTGAGTGCAGGGACACTATGAAAAAATTATAATGATACAAAGATAATGAAAATACTCCTCACAATCTTGAAAATTAAGCACTGCATTTCCTAATAACTCATGGCTCAAAGAAGAAAGCTCAACATAAATGAAAAAATATTTTAGCTAAATGAAAATTGAAAGTCATTTCAAATTTAAATGTACATATTGAAAAAGAAAAAGTATTGATAATAAATTGTGGCTACATATCCATCTTAAGACAGAGAAAACATCAGTACAAAGATAAAAGAGGTAAAGAAAAAAAGGGGAAATTATATGTTTGAAAACCTCAATATGTAAAAATAATGAAAATAATTATGTTTTTGAAATAACAGATTAGAGTAGTAAAGCTACTATCACTGTGGTCACTGAGCCCCCGGGTAGTATGCACACATCTCTGTCATTTGGAACTACTTGGATTAAATTCTGTCCTGCTTCATGTCCTACTTTAAAAAGCAGCAAGTACATATATGAATTTGCTTTAGAAAATAAAGAAGTGACAAATAGTATTAGTTATGAAAGAGGCATCACTAGTAAATTTTCAAAGATTAAAAATATTGTATGAAGCTCTTAGAGACAATAATATGTAAATATACATGAAAACTGGGATGAAAAGATAACTACAAAAATGCAACTTATTGAAACTGATTTTTAAAAACAGAAATCTGAGTAGTCATGTATTTTATATATACAGTAAACTTGGGATGATAAACTCCCTCATTAATCATGAGATAAAGAAAGTAAAACCAAAGTAGCACTCCACACTGTAACTATTAAAATAAAAGACATAAACTAGAAGCAGTGGCACACACCTGCGATCTTAGCACTCTGAGAGGCTGAGACAGGAGGACTGCAAATTTGATTTCAGACTGAGAAACTTAGTGGTGGATTTGGTGGAACTCTGTCTCAAAAATAAAGTAAAATAGTCTGGGGATGTTTCTAAGTGTGAAGATTCCGTGTTCAATACCCAGATGGATAAATAGATAGATGATTGATGGATAGATGATAGATAGATAGAACAAAACAAAATTGAAATCAAAAAATGCTAAACATTACCATGGCACAAAGCTGCTGGAACTTTTGTGTAGTTCTTGGATTATAAACTAATGCATCCACTGGACATGCGAAAATACACGGGTTAATCTCATATATAAAAGTGAACCAAAAAAGCAAAGCACAACTTTCTATTTTTTAAAAATTAGAAAAACTAATCTATGTTCTATTTTTTGAAGAAAGGAAGGACTGTTTAGAAGGACTTATAAAGGGAAATTTTCAGACACATGTAACAATCAGGGTACTGTTCTTACTAGTTTTAAAGTAGATAGTTGCCAGGTGTGGTAATGGATGTTTTTAATCCCAGCACTGGGGAAGATGAGGTAGGAAGATCACTGAAAGTCTGAGGCTAACCTGAGCTACCTGATGAAACCCTGTCTCAAAAGAAGCCAAATTATAAATAAATAAATAGGAAAGATAATCCACTTCTATCAAGCTAATTTTCAATTTTTATGTACTTCTATAAAAATCCCTGTAACTAATAACATTTAACATATTTGGGGTTCCACTGCAGAATTCATTGGCCCTTTTATTATATGACAAACCAGTTAAAATCACCTAGAAAGAACAAGGTTATTATAAATTAATCATAACAAATAAAGCAGTAAAATACCTAGAAAAGAACCAAAAGAAGTCCAGAATTTCACTTGAAGACAAAAGACAAGATTACTCAATTTATTTAAAAATACAAACTAGGAAAGAAAATTAAGGAAAAAACTGAAAAAGGCCTTTTCCAGAACCTAAAGCTGCAAAATTTGATTCTTTTAAAGACAGGGAGAGTAGAACTTGTAAATTTAAAAGAATCACTTGCAACATTGTTTTTCTTGCTAATTAACAAGGAAGTGTTAATGTGGCATTTAACACTTAGATTTTAACTACTGAACAGATGAAAATAAACTGGGAAAGACTGGGCTCCAACTGTAAGAAGGCCTTGGGAAATGTGTTCATACAATGTTTTAAAGCTCTGCCATTTCCCCTTCTAGGCCACCTCTGCCCCACCACTTGGAGTCCCAAACTAAGTCTCTCTTAGCTCTTTAGATGGGGACCCAAATCAGCAGGTAAGTCTTGCTCTGCCCAAGGTACCAATGAAAAGTAGTTCTGTCTTCATTAACCACTAGGCTTAGAGAAGCGTGTGCTGCCTAATATTCACTAATGAATTTGCTTCATGGAAAGGCAGTTGTCGTTGTGTGGATACATGTTCCCAAAGGGTAATGGATGTAAGGTTTAATCACTGGTCTGTGGACCTATAGGAAAGCAGTGGAGTCCTTAGGAGGCAGGGCCTAATAGGAGGAGCTGAAATCATGGGGGCATACCCTTGAAGAGAACATTGGGGCTACTGGTCCCTTTCTTTTTTGGTTGTTTCGTTTTGTTTTGCTTCCTGAGGTAAGTAAGTTTGTTTTGGTCCCATGAAGTAAGTTTCGCTCACTGTCTATTTCTCAAAGCAACAGAATCAGACAGCTGTAGGCTGAAACCTCCAGATCCAAAGCCTAAATAAAGCTACTCTTCTTTTTAAGTTAGTTCTCTTGGATATTTTGCTGCAGTACCAAAGGCTAACACAGTAGCTCTTGAAGAAACAAAGAGAATTAGGTTTTTATGTTTCCTCTATGAATACCACTTTCCCATGAAGTGCTACAAATAACTCCCTCCATGAGAAAAACTAATGTTTCTAAGAACAGAAAATGATGCTATTGTTGAAGTAAAAAATTAACCAGTCGTAGAGGCTTCCAACTATCCTTCATGACAAGATAACAAAATTTCTTTTACTCAGTGATTCTCAAAGCATGAGTTTTACATCAATATCACCAGGAACTTTTCAGAAACACAGATTCTCTGGAACCACCCTAAACTGATAATCAGAAATTCTGCATAGTTGATCTTACTGGCCCCAGAAATTTTGAACACAACTGGTATGAGTCATTTCCAGTTTGACATTTTGGTACTTGAGGACAAATCTTTTTATTTAATACTATACATGCAAGGAAATAAAACAAAGTGAACGATTAGAGTGAGAAAAGAGAGACAAAGGAAAAATATGAAATACAAAAAATAATATAAAGCTAGGAGCTGGGAAATTTTCTTTTACAGAAATCTTACTTCTATAAAACAAAACACTACCTGAAGATTGATGTATTCCTCAGTCTGTGCTATATATTTTAAATATTTCTGTTTACCAATAGTTTTATAAACTACTAATACACCTAATATGAGAGTCACTCTTTTTGATTCTTTGTATTAGTCAAAACTTATTACATTTATTATAGTTCTTTGGTATTAGGAAAGCAAATAAAAACCTAGAGTACTATCCCTGTTTCTTTCTCTTCTTAAAAAAACAATGAAGGTAACTAAAAGAATACAAAGTATTCTACCTTTCCAAAATCACAATGCATTCTAACCTTCGACCTCAATATTGAAGGAAGAACTGCCAACTGTAGCAAAGAGCAGACAAGTGTGGGAAACAGATGAGAAAATCAGCAGACCTCAAACAAAGCCAGCCAAGCAAAGTCATCCAGGAGCAGGACTGCATTCCAAGAAGCAACAATGTCTCCTGTTTAAACTGCTTTCTGTTTCGAACAAAGGAAATGCGACGCCAAGACTGTTGAGAGAAACTTCCCAGGTTGCCATTTGTCAGCACAATACATCAGGAATTCCACCAGAGATAACACAAACATACTGTATGAGAAAGACTGAACACAAAGTGCAAGGAAGAAACTTAGGCTTGTGAAGCCTCAGACACCTATTGACCTTTATCAGCTACAAAGAACTCATAGTCACAATAAATCTATTCACACCCAATATGGCATGTTGTTTCTTTGTACATGAAGTTGAAGTCCTTCTAGCCCACACGGCTCCATCACACTGCTGTCATACTAATCTCCTGCATAAAGGCAAACCAGGAAGACTTCATCTCAGTCAGACAATCAAATTAACCAGCAATGGATCTTCCTCAGAATGCTACAAATAGAAAATATAATAAAACAACACCAAAGCAATCACAAGACCAAAAAGTACAGAAAACTGTTAAAATTACCAAACTATCCAAAATTAAAAAGAAACGCTCATCAATATCAAAGTAAAATCCCACATGAAATATTGGCACCCAGAATCCAACACCAAATTACAAAAATAATATATCATAACCAGATGCTGTGGTGAAAGACTTGTCCCTATTTGATGTCACTACTGGGGAATGGTGGAACCTTTAAATAAGGGCCACTGAAAGAAGGGAGTTCAATGGCGGTGCCCTTGAGGGATCGATTTGATTTATTCCCCCTTCCTTCTTGTCTTTTTACTCCCTAGTCGCCATGATATGAACATCTTTCCTCTGCCATGAACTCATAATGATGTCCTGCACTGAAACAATCCTTTCTTCTTTACGTTGATTTATCTCAAATATTTTGTCAAAGTGACAGAAAGCTAAGAAAGGACTGACAGAAGGAACCATCTACTAAAGAACTGGAACTAGCACACATTAGATAAAAAAAATGGCATTTCTTGTATAGAATAAAAGTTATTTTGCTAATAATAGCCTCAAACTGGGAAAAGTGAAAATATCCAACAATAGGTAAACAAATTATGATAATACCTCTCAGCAGTCAAAAAAAAATACTGATACATACAACATGCACAATCATCAGAAAATACTGCTAGGTGAAAAGAATTTTACATAAACTTGTATTTAATGTATCATTTCATTTTATGAATTCGTAGAACAAGTGGGAATTTACTGGAAATAAAAAAACTTTGTGTTTTTTGACATACGAATTTATCGCTTAACGCTACATTTTAAAATTTGTGGGTTTCAGTGTATGTAAATTTGCCTCAAAAATAAGTAGAACACTAAAAATATTGCTTGAGTATATAGATAGTGAAATATTTGAGTGTGGGTTTCAGCAGAAAGGAAATATATTTCTCAAAAATAAGATGGATTGAAAAACGGATAGATCAATAGATAAATAAGTGGCCAATTAAATTTAGGAGAAATTAGTGATATATATGAAAAATGGCAGCATATGGGTGCTAATTGTAAAATTCTTTCATCTATTTTGAACACTGGAAAATGTTTCAGAATAAAATATAAGGTAGGAAAATATCAAAAGCAGAAAGGAAAATGTTATACTTTTAAAATTTAGCAAGAGATGTGTTATTATTGTAAGAATACTTATGTTTAAAAATATCTAACATGGACTAAAGTACAGATGAAAACTTTGTATGTGATAAAGGTGACCTCTCAAATCACTGAGAAATGACACACATTTTAATAAACAGTGTTGACACATTGGATATCCATTTGAATAACAACTAAAATGGAATTTACATCCTCACACTGTACATCAGAATAAATTCCAAAAGGATAGATATGTACATTAGTCAGGGATCTCCAGAAAAGCAGAACCAACCAAAGACATCTATACAGATAAGTGAGATTTATTTTAAGGGATTGGTTAATGCAGCTGTAAAGTCTTGACAGGTCCAAAATCTGATAAAGTTACCTACAGGCTGGAGTCTTAAAGGCTGAGACAAAAATAAGTCTGCTGGAACTGTTCTTTCCTGGGAGATGAGGGAGAAGAGGGTCATTCTTTGTTTTCTTAAGGCCCTTGAATCACTAGATGAGGTCCTTTTCCAAAACAGAAGGTAATCTACTTTCCTGTAAATGCACTGTTTTAAATGTCAATATGTCCAAAAACATCTTCCCAAAAAGAACCTGAAAAAAATTGATCTCCTGTCTTGGTACCATGCCACAGCCAAACACATAAAATTAACCACCACAGTATATCAGTGTACCCCAAACATGAAACCCATAGGTATTTGATGAAAATATGATTAAATTCCTTTCTAATCAAAATCACAACTCATTGCAAATAAAACAAAAGATTTTGCCTGACACATTTGGCATGATGATACATAAAAAGTTACATCCAAATTCAAAAGCCAAAAGACCCAACAGGAATGAACATTTTTAGCAAATGTACAAAAAAGGTGATTTCTTAATATGTACCGTATGTAAAGTATGTAAAGACCTCCTAAAAATTGAAGAGAAAAAGGCCGAGTACTGAAAGAACACGGAGTGACCTTCCGTGACCTCTGATGTGGGTCAGTGAGGACACATCACATGGGAACTATTGTTTGCAAAAATAGAGACAGTGAACCTAATCATGAGAAAGTCCAACTTGTACAATATTGTACAAAACAACTGTTTTAAAAATAGTTTTAAACATCAACATCACATAAAACTTTTTGCCTGAAAAGGAAGTTGAGAGAGCAGTTGCAGATTAGAGAAAACCAGAGACAAATTCAATGTTTGATGCTTGATGGATGTTCAATGGGAGAAAAAGCTTGAAAAACATGAGAGGGACAAGAGGGAAAATTACAATATGGGTTTTATGTTAGATGACTGATTCAGTGCTACATGCCTTGAGATGGATAATATTATTGTGGCCCTGCAAAAGAATGTCCTCTTTCTTAGCAAACAAATGCTTAAGTGTTTCCCAGTGATGCCTCACAATGCCCAGAATTTCTAAACATTCCACAGTTTTCATGCGTATAGAAAAGAGAAAAAGCAAATATGACAAATATGTAATCAAGTACTGTAGGGGTGTTCAGTGCCATTTTTCTTCATCTTTTTTGCAGGCAATTTTCAGAATAGATTGATCTTTAGAACTGCTCCAAGCTGGGCCCGTATGTCTCTACTCTCCCAGTGGTCATCTGTTACAGGCTCAGCTGGTTAAATGTTTCCCCGCGAAGGGCCACTCTGCATTGCCATAATCCCAAAAGGAGATGACGACAACTGAAACTTTCATCTACAGAACTATCAGGACCTGAACTCACAGATGCTTCATATGGGGACATCTGAGCAGCACATCATAGTATCTACTACAGGATGCTTCCAAATATATAAAACAATGTCAAAAATTAATGCTAGAGGCAACATTCTTCTCTCAGCCCAAGAAAATACAATAGGAGGACAAGTCTTCTGTACCAGTGAACTCTTGATAGAGCATCAAATTTTATTCTCACATTGTTATTGCTGTCGGAATTTTATTTTTGCAGCCTTTTAAATCAACTCTTGTTCAGGTGACTCTGTAGAAAACAACTCTTTCCACCCTGAAATTATGTGCCTGATTTAGTTGAAAGAAATATGGTAATACATAATCTTCACTGAAATACCAGAGAGCAATTTTCCCCTGAGAAGGTCAGAGTTAACTTTCAGTGCCCTTACTCTGAGAAAGAAATGTCTTTAACTTGAATCAGCATATTTTCATTAAGTTCACACCACCCTTGAAGGTGCAAAGAGGGCTTTCAGCTCCACAAAGGCAACAACTAATTAGAAATAAAATGGCAAGAAAGGCACAGATTAAGCTGCAAGAATAGCACAGCCATTACCAACAAGGCATTCCATGAGATCTGGAAAGCACTTAGCTGTACAAAGTAGAAAGCAAACCTCAGCTCTTTGACATGAAACATTTCAAAGGTGCAATATGTTTCTCTTTTTAAATCTTAATTCTAACATTCACAGAGATAAATGAGTGCATGCTCACTCGCGCACACACGCATGCATGAGCTCACACACACACACACAACCTGGTAGCTCACAAGGCAGGGAGCTGATCAGTTTCAGACTGTGTAGGACCAGAGTGATCCTGAATGTTCTAACCTTTTGTTCTCAAAGAATCAACTATGATTTCCCCCTGCAAATTCCAAATTTCACATTCAAGATACAACAGGAACTTGCTGTAACCGCAAAATTAATTAATTCACTATTCATTGCATTTTGAACATTGGATATTGTGGCATATAAGAAAATGCAAAAATATGGTAAGTGTACAAAGAATCCATGTCAGCTTATGTATTCAGATTTATTTAAAAATACAGCACATGTCTGACACCTCATAGGCAATAATACATGTCATTGTGTAAGTTTTAATGTATCCTGACAAGTAAAACTCCATTATCTTTTAGAAATATATAAGTAATAGCATTGATTTAAATGTTATATATGTTCTGAACATTTTTAATAGGTAGATACTCACAAAGAAAACTAACAACTGATGTTTCATTCTTAATAAACTATAAAATTCCTAAGTTTGGGGAAAGTATTGCCCATATTTATCTGTAAAAATAAAACTTCTAAAATGCAGTGAATACATTGTCTGCTTCTTATTTTGTTCTAGAGTTTATATGCAATTTTCTGAATGCAAGAAGTTGTAGTATCCATTAGTATTTTTCCAGAAATAGAAATATGGATTCCTTCTCAGTTTTATAGCAAATGTCTATGAGATAATTCTTAAGAGTTGTCAAATTCAATTGATTTCACAATTTACTATGAAGTAACTATTTACCTAAATAAATGTGTTCACACAGGGATAGAAGGGGAAAAATCGGCATAGACTGGAAAACTTTTGGACATGTGTATTTTAAAACAAGTTAGAAAAGTGAATGTTTTCCAGATATCATTTTAATCATTCTTCTTAGAACTACTGAGGTTGACAAAACTCTTTAGGGCAATTTGAATTGTTGCTATATTTTAAAAATTTATTCTGTACTCCCTTGATGGGAAAGAAAAGATCAGTTATTCAAACTTTAGTAGCAAAGTCTGTTTTCTATCAATCAAATCTGTTCCTTTCCCTCCCTCAAAATATGGTACTTATTCTAGTGCTCTTGATTTCATGTTGAAATGATCTCTTCTTCTCCTTCCTGAGATACTCATTTTGATACTCTGTGTCATGAAACGGAAGTGTTATCTCCAACGAGAAGATCATGCACAAATCTGCCAATGTTGAATTTCAATGAACTTGGTGGTTCTAATGTCATGAGACTCTGTCAAATGTGAAGAGAAATTAGAGATGGGAATGTTAATCAACAGCTTTTTCTGTCAGTATTTGATAATAACATAACATCCATCATCTTTTATAGGGAGCTCTGGATGGAAAAAGTAGGTGTTCTGAGTCTAGTATAATAGCAATATGCTTTTCAAATTTCAATATGCATTTTTAAATTTTCTAATTATTTTTATATCTACTATATGGCATATGTGAAAAAATAATAAGCAATGAATATAATCATTCATTTGATAATTGGAATTACTTCTAATTAAAGTGATTCTATATTTACCCAATCATTCTCTTTAGAAAAAGTAATATAAAATTTTCACGTTTTTCTTTTCCTAAATGTTACTAAATGGAGGTACAATAAATATTATTTCACAGATTAATCAAACCAGTAAAAACAAAATTTCAAACATTTTGTTTGTCTGTCAACACAGTCATGTTTCTTTAAATATAAATATTCAATACAGATAATTAAAACAGTGTTGCTTATCTTAAATGATTTTTTAAAAAAACACTGATGCAAAAATCTGTGAAAATCAACATTCAAGGGTTAGTAGATCCTTTACCACAGATTCTTACCAGATTTTATAACAAAGTGCAGTCAACTAAATCCACCTCACCTCTGTTTTCATCTTGTTTGACCCTGTCCTGGAACATACTGAACACTGGAAATACAAAGGCATGGACGGACATTTGGAAGGAAAGAAACCTCAATGGCTACCTTCATTTCTAACCTGCTGGATACAGAAACAAATGATTGCATGGTTACTGATCTTATTTCTGGTCGATGCTTAAACCATTTTGAGGCAAAATTTTGATCATAAAAGTGAAGCTCTCAAGCTTTCACACAAGTGATGGAATTAAATTGTCAAGTCATGATGGCTCATAGAATGCTGCCAGTACCGGGCTCCATCCTCTCCCCCTAAATTGGAAGGAAGAGATTTGTAGAAGTTTTCGGACCATAACTTGACAAGGAATATGCAAAGGAAAGGAAATGATGATCTCAAAGAGATGTGTGCACTCTCACATCCTTTTAGGGGGAATTATTCACAATTGCCAAGATATGGAAACAATGTAAGTCCAGTCGACAAATAAATGGATGAAGAAAATGTGGTATAAAAACAATGGAATATTATTTGACCACTAAAAAAAGAAGGAAATTTTGTCCTTTTTGACAAAACTGAACTTGGAGAACATTAGGCAGAGTGAAAAAGAGAGACAGAAAAAGACAAATGCCACATAATGTGCATAGATGTTGCATCTAACACAGTTGAACTTGTAAAACAGTGAATGAAGTGGGCCTTAGCAAGAGGAAAAAAAAGAAAAAAAAAGAGGATGTTGGTCAAAGGATACATACTTCTAATTATAAAATGAATAATTTCTGGGGACTCAATGTAGAACACGGTGATTATACCATAGTTATCAACAATAGAATATTTTACTGTACACAAAGATTAGAAGGGTTATCACCTCCACCAAAACAGCAAAAGAAACTAGATAATTCTGTAAGGTCAGATGAGGTGTGGGTATATTGATTGATTTGAGTCTGGTTATTATTTCATAATTTTCACTTACATAAAATCAACCAAAATGTACGCCTTGAATACACACAATTTTTATTTATAAATCATGCCCAGTGAAGCCACAGAGGATGAAGAAAAAAGGGCATATGCTCTAAGTTTTGAAAGGACAGTGGTGGCATAAGCTCTCTTCACTTCTGTTTTGCTTATTTCATGCAGCCAGTCCAGTGACTAACTGTACCACAGCCCACAAGGCAGTTACTAGATAAATGGGTATTTTCTTTCCTGATAGCCTCACCAATTTCCTAAAACTGTAGTAAATATCTTCAAGTGGATATACTCGTGTGTGTGTATGTGTATGCACTATAAATGGGTTATAGCTGTCAAAGTTATGCAACTTAAAACTAAAAGCACAGAATAACATCATGTTTAGAAAAGCCAAAATTTCCCAGATCTGAGTGCATTAATGGAGTTATTCAAAATTTTAAAACTGAATTACTAGTTATTAGGGATTTAGGGCTTTAATCTTAGGCTAATTGGAATACTTGGAAAATTAGTACAGCCAAAGTAGTAATTAGACTTTAAAAGACTTTAAGCTGAAAATCAAATCACAGATTGAAATTTGAATTAGAGAGAATAAAAATGTTTAAGAACAACAGAGACAAATTAATGTAATGCATTTCATTTGGTAAATCATAATACAAATATAAATCATTATTTATTTGGGATATTGGCTCAAATTAACAATTACAGTGATATTTAAATCATATTTCATATGTCTGCTACTGAGAAGGAAGCAATTTCTTCTTGTACTTTTATCTAAAATGGCAGTTCTTTATTTGCAGGTTTTACTCCCTTACCCATTCATTTTTCTTTAATCTAGGCAATTCTATTTCGTCTCACATCTCTAACACCGAGCCTGGTCATGTTCTCACTAACTGTCAGCCAAGACTTCATTTTTTTTAAAATTATCTTTATTGGTACATTAAATATACACATCATGATTGCACTCCATAATGGGGATTTGTACCAGTATAAGACACAACTTAATTCTCATTTTTTCCCATAGCCCCACCCACCCTACCACCCAAGACTTCATTTTAAGATTCAGGTTTCTTTATTCATCCAGACATCTCCATGTGTTTCCCACAGGACATATATCCACCAGGTCAGATCTGAACATCTGCTCTTCTGCCTGGTCCTTAAATCAATAAGTTTCCCCTTATTTCTTGTTTCTTTACTTCCTTCATAACTTAGTGAACAGTAGGAAGTTAACACTAACAGTTCTGCCTTCCTCACTTTCTACTCATAACTGACTCCTATGGATGCTGACTCTAGAGGTCCACCTGGTCGGTCCACCACTGAGTCACATGACCTTTGTCCCTGCTTGCCCAACTATCAACCTTTTTAGCAGGCTCTCTTGGTCTGATCTTGTCTTTGCCACTGAGCTTGGCCTCAGCATTCCTCCAACCCCAGGATGATCCTGAGAAAGGAAATCTGATTCATACCGCTTTGATCCAGACCCTTTATTTAATGGTTTACCCTTAGGATATAATTTCAGATTCACAGAAATTTCCAAAAGCTCCACTCACTGACTGGAATTTAGTGATATGAACTGTAAATGTAACTCCACAGTCCTGTGATATGGACTGAATTGTCTCAACCCAAAATTCCAGTTGAAATCTTAAATCTCAATGTAATCGTCTTTGGAGCTAACACATTTAAGAAAGTAACTGGAGTTAAATGATGTTTTAAGCATGAGGCCCCTAATCAAACAGACCTGACATCATTATTGGAAGAGAATAACACACTAGAAGCATCTGTACACATAGGAAAAGTCCAGAAAAGCCACACAAGAATCCACAACCAGGTACAGAGGCTCCCAGAAGCCAACCCTGATGGCACGTTGATCTCAGACACCAGTTTTCCAGAACTATAAAAAATACATTTCTGTTGTTTAAACCACACAATCTGTCAGAACCTGTCATGGTGGCCTGTCAATCAGACTCACTCACCCCTCTTCCATTCTGAGCCTGGAAATGCACTTCTCCTTTTTTTTCTGTATCTCTCTTTTTCCTGTGCGGGGTAGACCAGTTCTTGGTGGCCTTTGTAAATACATCTTGCCAATCCCCTCTAGGTGACACTGCATTAGGTGCTCTTCATAGGTAACCTACACTGTGGTCCCTTATTGTATTTCAGAGGTCTAGATTTTAAATTATCAGTGTCAGAGAGTGTGTTATATTTCTTTAATGCTTAGCATAAAAAAGAGCATAGGCACCAAGTCACATTTATTGAACAGATGAATGAATAACACCTGATACAGTGCTCAGTAACTGATGAACAGAAAGAGATGGAAAGACGAGATTTGCAAAAACTCTCACCAAAGTGGACAGGAGCTTCAATGGTTTAGAATTAAAGAAGTAGGAGTAACTCTAACACTTATATAAAAGATCAGCAAAGGAAAAGTAAAGCACTTTAAATTGCTATCTAGACATAGAGGTAGCATGCATTATATAAACAGGAACAAGAAACAAGGCAAAGAACAGATCAGATAGGATATTTGGAATACATTTAGCTGTAATTGTTCTACTTCAGATAGCCTCGTGCATTTTTGTGCAAGAGTATAAATTTCATCTCCTCGGTTTCCCTTGCCTCCCAATATGCTGTTAGGAAAAAATGGTTATAAAATAAACCTCTTAAGATTTCATGAGATATTTCATGTATTGTCCCTCTAATGGTTCTATTAAGTCTCTTCAAAGGGGCACTTTTCTAGCAGCGCAAACTTGAAAGAATAGAACATTTATTCCAAAAGCAATTTCCTTCCCCAGTTATTTTCTGTATTCCCTTGACAGTGTTTTTCGACAGTTTTGCTTGAATAAGAGCTTATTTAGTCCCAAACCAGTTTCTCTTGCTACTTGAACCCTCAGTCAAGTATCAACCCTTTCTGTGTGACCCCTAATCTGACACCGTGGAAATGACTGCCATCACGCAAGGGCAGGATATAGTTTATTGTAAGATGAGTTGAGATATTTTGAAATAAAAATTAAAGCAAATGTTTACAAAATGTGTCTAGAGGTGTATTTTGTTCTCTTTTTTAATCCATTCCAAGAAACCAAACAGATTCCTGTATGTAACTTTTTATGCTTACAGGAAAATATTAAAGACAACAGTGCTGTCACTGTCCATAATGATTCCTTGCATCATCATACAAACCTTGCAGTTCAGTGTTTTACAGAAATACTGAGAAGGAAAAAAAAAAGAAATTAATTTTAACACCTCCACTTTGTAGATAGGAAAACAGACTTAGAGAAGTTAATTTTCTTAAAATTATAAAGTGTTTCAATCGGAAGAGGCCTTATAAGCAGTCTGGTACCAATTCCTTTGTTTTGAAAAATTGGAAATATGATAGAGTTGACTTTCCTAAGATCAAATATCCAGTAAGAGTCAAGTATCTCCCAACCTGCTGTGTAGCACAGTAGGAAACAGGACAGCCTGATTCATCTGATGTACTATTTCCATTCCAGTCATACAGCCCTTTGGGAGAGATACATTTATTATTGTAGGCCGGGGTGGGGGGTACATGTGTGTGCGTGTGCATGTGTGTGCGTGTACGTGTGTATGAAGAGTTGCTAGTAATCAAATGTCACTTAAATCCATAGGAGAAGCCTTTCTGGGAAGTTTGGGTAACAATTTATTGAAATAATTTCCAGAATACTGAGCCTTCAATGCCTCTTGGGATCTGTTCAGTGTCCCTCAGACCTGTCTAGCTGAAAGTACCTCCTGATTTGCAATCCTGGGAGACGCCCCACCCATGAGGTGAACTCTTTTCTAACCAGCCAGTTTTCAGCTTTCTCCACCGGCATCCTTATTCTTCTTGCTTCCTTACCTTTGCTGCTAAAGATTCCAAAATTCCTGGTAGAGAAATAGCTCCCCCTTCTCACCAAGTGGCCCTGGGTGTGTGGTGTCACAAGGCACTGAAATAGAATTAAATTCAGCAAGCCTCCACTGAATACCTTTCTACATTTGAAAAAGTATTACAAACTGTGCTAGTAGTAGTCTGAGGGAAGGAGTGTGATTTTTAAAATTCTGTGTATTGTTTTCCAAACAGAGAGCTACAACACTATTTCTGATTAAACCAAATCACGAATCTATTTTGTAGTCTTCGTTTAAGTTTTCTCTGCCTTCCTACTCAAACCCTGACCCCAACTTTAAGTAGTTTCTATGAATCCTGAGAGCCCCCCCCACCCCCCAATCAGGCTGAATTTTCTCTCCAGGGCAACAAAAGCAACCGCTGTAGAACTTGGCTGGCCCCTCCCCAGATATTTCGTTTCCTACGTAAGTTTTACAAGTCATTTCCTTTTCTAACCAGCCACTTCTATCCAAGCTGCCTGAATCTCATAGATAAAGACTAAGGGTGTTTTCTAAATATGTGCTTCGCCTGTCACTCTGCAGAATCCCTTGCTCCCTTCTGGTGGCCCCTGGGAAGGAAACCGAGGCATTTTACTTCAGTAACACTTCTTAGAGTTACTACCATTAGGAAAAGGAAAAATAAGTGCTTTTCCTCGCAAGACGTCTGAGCCTCTAACATAGTGCCCAATGTCAGCCTCCGCCATGGAGAAACTCCTTCCTCGATTCTGTCGTTCTTTCTGCTTGCTAGCCCCGCCCCCTCAGAGAGTGCTTCTGTGCTCACGCTCTGAATGGTTTTTACCTTGGGGCCTCCAGGTGTCTTGGCTGAAATTCCTGGGGCTGAGAGTGTTTATAGTTCAACACATGTTTTCCTAGTCAACGTGAATTTCTTTTTCCTCAACTCCTAACGGACTTCCCTCGGTGACATGCTCCACGGTACCCCTGGATGTGTGGGAGACTGGCGTTGCCAGAATATTTCTTTTTTATGGCTTTTGTTGCTTTGACAGCTTTGATTTTATGGCAACTTTAATCATGTGTGTCCTATTCCTTCACCTCTGGCATTTTGCAAATACTCCATTTCTCTATCGCTGCTGCCATAACTGCCTTCAGCAAACTGTGATTCATCAAACTGTTTCCCCCATGTCCTCCATTGCATCCACAGGGAAGCCCAGAGGGAACGACACCGAGCGAACAAGGCGATGCTAAATGCTCGCGAGTGAGGAAATCTATTAATTAAAAAGGGGAGGAGAGACGGAAGAGGAAGGCAGAAAAATTACGTGTATAAGTTAATGCAGCCCCAAGACACCACTGGCAGTAACTTACGTGCTGACACTTTAAATAGGCTTTATGAGTCTGTTTACTCTACTCAACTATTCATGAAAAAAATATGCTATTGCTTATAACAGCGCAAAGTACATGTGTTATCTTAAAGATACAGCGAGTCAATAAATCATACCTGGGCTTTAACAATATTATATTTTCCTTTCTTGTATAATCATAGCATAATGGAGGTAGAAATGAAAAAGAGCCAGGACTGGGAAAGACCAAATAGGTTATCCATTCAATCTTGCTCTAACAGAGGATCCGTCTCTTGCAATATATCTTAGGTTTTGTCATCTGGAAATGAGTGGATTTGCAGTGTCACAGCTTCCGAAGGCTTTCTCGGTCATCAGTCTCAGGACGGCACAGTTCTCCTTGTTTTTCCTTAAAAACACAAGTAAAATGTGACTATGCTAATGTCCTCTCCTTCCTTCACAGGCCAATTCCCTGGACTCTGTAAACAATTTTTTTTTTCTGTTGTAGATACTTCTACTGTTTTAATACAAACTGGATTATTACCTGGTTCCTGATTATATCCCCTGAGTGACTGGTGCTCTTGGTTGCCTAACAGGCTGCTCCTTGGAAATACAAACCACCTCCCTCCCATAAAAAAGGTGCACTGTGGGCCCAAGGGTATGAAGTTGACTCTGCTCTGAAGACCTTCACAAATGAAAAGGCCTCTCTCTAGCACTCTCTGAACTAAGAGGAGAGGTGTCCCTGTGCAGCCCTTCCTCCATCCCAGCAGCCATTTCCCCCCCATTGTCCATCTATATTTCTGATTAATTTTCCCCACAGTACAATTAAATCTCAGTAAGCTCTTAGCCCAATTCATGTCCAAGATGGTATGATCCATTTTTCTGATTCCTCTTTTCTTGCAAATACTGCCATTGTTTTCAGAACTCATCGAAGTGCTATTTACTCCCTTCTACAGATCATTAGAG
Source organism: Petromus typicus (assembly GCA_004026965.1). NCBI lineage: Eukaryota > Metazoa > Chordata > Mammalia > Rodentia > Petromuridae > Petromus > Petromus typicus. The sequence continues at coordinate 32,127 of PVIR01002579.1, forward strand.
ATCTTTCTACATTGTGAGTGATGTAAATGCTACAGTTTACTGCCTCTCCAAATGGATCGATTCATCCCCATTTCAAAGCATTGTGATACTTTGCTTACAAAAGCTAAATGAGTCTTCAAGACAAATGTTTTACAGAAGTCGTCATTGCTATCAGAACTATATAAATGTCTAAAATTGTGTTTGTGTTTGTGAGATTGATCCAAAACAATGATGTATTTACTCTTTAACTGCAGGTCTGGTATAAAGCAGATGGTCAATAAATACACACAGAATTCAATATATATTTTTAGATAACACATCATTTTCAAGCCAAATAATTTTAAGGGTGTTAATCTTGCCTCACAAAAGATTAAGGTTTAACATTACAAAAATGAGTTCAACTCCTAGAAAACATCTGTGTAGATGTCTAGAGTTATGCTGTGCCATTTACTTGTAACTATTCTAAACCTCACAAGACCTCTGCAAGGTAAAGTAACAGACTCAGAGGCAGACAGCTAACTTGCCTAAGACTACAGTTCTCTAGAGAAACAGAACAACAGGACAAATGGTCACATATATTTGTAGTGCATTGTAAAAGTTATAATGATAATTATGGTAATAATTATAATAAAGTAAATTGTCCATGGCATTTATTTACTTATGTGATACATTTATTACAGGAATTGATATATGTAATTATGAAAGTTAATACATCTCACTGTCTGCTACTTGCTAGCTAACCTGAAAGACTAAGAACTGGAAGCCCCGATATCAGAAGACAGACACAGATGTCTCATCCCAAGAAAAAAGAGAAAATTTGCCTTTTTGTTGCCTTTTTATTTCATTTGGATCCTCAGTAAGTTACACGGAGCCAGTTCTCATTGATGAAAATGGGTCTTTTCACTCAGTCTGCTGATTTAAATCCTAATATCTCACCCCAGGAAGAATGGCTATCATCAAGAACACAAAAGACACTAAATACTAAGAAAGGTGAAGGAGGAAAAAGAAGACTTCTACACTCCTAGTGGGGAGGTAAATGAACATAGTCACTATGGAAATCAATACACAGATTCTTTAAAAAAAAAAAAAACCTAAAAATAGATGATTTCATCTGACTATACCACTCTTTGATATATACCTGAAGGAATTAAAGTCAGCCTTCTGTAAAACCTACTGTCCACCCATGTTTATTTGGCACACTGGGCAATAGCAAGGATATGAACTCATCCTTGGTGCTAATCAATAGATGAATGGATAAAGAAAATGTGACATCTATACCCAATGAAATATTATTCAGCCACGGGAAAAAAAAAAAAAAAAAGATTTAGTCCTTTCAGTAAAACAGATGGATTTGGAGGTCATCACATGAAGTAACATGAGCCAGACTGAACAAACATTGCATATTTTTCTTCATTATGGAATTTGTAAAATGACAAGAAAATAGAAAAGTGACTATCACTAGACCAAGGAAGAAGAAAGAAGAGGAAAAGGGAATATGAAGACAGGTAATAAAGGGCATGAAAATAATCAAAATATAAGTATTGAAATACCAAGCACCTGAGAAATAAAAAGGGTAGGGAAACATAAAGGATTCTATGAGTCCACATGAGCCTGCCAGAACAAAATCCATCATTCTGGATAATCAATATCTGCCAACAGAAGTTAGCAAACCACACCCACAACTGAAAGGAGAAGAGGTAGAATTTGGCTTGTGATTCCAAGGATTCATTCTGCAGTCAGCTGCTTCTAATGCAGAAACGTCAGGTGAAAGGCACAGAGAAAATCTGACTAGTTCGTGATCATCAGGAAGCAAACAGAGAAAGATTGGCCTCACCTCTGAGACCTACCCAGGCCAGTAGGTATTGAGAAATATGCTTCACCAGTCTCTGAGGCAGCAGCCAATCGAGTTGTAACTCCACCCTTATCGTCACAACAAGTATAAAGGAGAGATATGGTGGTAATAATGGATTAAGTCAATGGAAGCTGGCAATGAGCCTCTTGGTTTTGTTGTTGTTGTTTTGTTATTGTTTGTTTTGTTTTGGGTTTTTTGCACGTCAAAAAGAATAGGAAGTTTATTTTATTATGAAGTATTCACTGAGGAGCTTCATTTAAAAAAAGAACTGGCAATTCTATTTTGTAACATCAAGAACTCATTTAAATAGAACACAGAGATAAAGAAACTTATATGGGGATATTGTGCTCATCGAGGTAAAGTACAATTAAATACTGAGCTAAGGCAGGCTTTGGGAGAGCAGAAGAAATGAATAAAGCTGACACCTTTATTTGAGGAGGGAAGCCTAGTAAAAAAGAGACTAACTCACCATTAAGTGAAATTATGGTGAGACCCTCCGCACAGGTCAGGCTGGAGAGCCTGGTGACTGTAATAGAAGATAATATATGTAATGGAGAAAAGCACTGCATATAAAGGGAGGGATGGGTAAGAATAGATCACCCGGAGCTCTTCATTTCAATTTAGTAAATACTGAGTTCAAGCAACACATCTGGTCTAAGATAGGTGAGGATAAGGCTTTGGGACTGGATGATATTGTTCAGGGAAAATGTAAGCTGTGTTCTTAGTTGTGTTTTCACAATACATATATTTATGCCTCAGATATCTTAGATATTACAATGTAATAGTTCTTATGGGAAAATCAGATCAACTAAAGCACACTGGTAAATAAGTACAAATGCTTCTCAGGGCTAACAAAACATTTCTGTACAGTGCCCAGTGGACAGAGAGCCCTAGACACTCCAGGTCAGTCCAGTGGTGGCAGAAGTATGGTATGCATTCTACAGCAGGTACACAGAGCCTTTTCCGTGGGCACCTAAACCCCAGCTGCCAGGCACCAGACATTATGATTTAATTGTGATGCTGGCACTTTGTGATAAATAAGTGGGTTTGGGTACTAGCCTCTCAACTCTTTGCCAGCACTGTGTACGTTAACACTGTTCTGTATGTTATGAGTCACAACCCATTGGTTGGTTGAGAAATCAGTTTGGTAAACCATAATCACATTTGTAGTGAAATTAAACCATATAGAAAATACAATACAAGGTGCACATGAAGTAGTATGTATTTTTCTGATACTTTCATCTGTTTTTATGTTTACATATGTACTTTTATACTTACAAGTATTGTATGTGCATTAGTTTAGTATATAAAATAAAATTCTTCTTTACAGTCAAAAGGTTTCAAAGCCACCAAGCTAGATGACAAAATAAATTGAGACAAAATGTGAGAATGTACTGCTAATGTCAAATAGGTCAAGTCCTGTGAAGGAAAACTAAGTTAGATATTTAAAGACATAGTTTCTGTTTCTTGCCTCATTACATGGGGTTTCTGTGCAACTCAAGGCCTCTAAATGGCTTTATTTCTACACAAGGAAGAAACAGCACTTGTGAATCACCTCAGCCCTAACAGTGTAATAAGATCACTTGTCCTAAGTGCTTCATAATCTGAGTAGACTAAAACCATTTAAAAAATTGCACAACTTTTTAAAATTTTAGCAAAATATGTAAAGACCACTTGGAAAAACTCTTGTTGATGCATGAATTTCTCTGCTGCACTTCTTTTCTGTGACATAGTATTTTTGTATTGTATTTTGTGCTTTATAATGAAGCTTCACATACATATAACAACTTTGACTTCCAAGACAAACCTCTGAAGTTGGCAGGACAAGTTCCTGAACAATATCCACCTGAATAAACCATTCTCAAAGACACTGAAAGATTTATTCATGGCAACCACAACACAGTTGCCCTCAAATATTAATGAATATTTCAGGTAACACTGTGATCATTTTACTTTGTATTCAATAAGTATATTAATCGTCTCCTATTAAGTTAATAATATCCTGACATTTTCCTTTCAAACAAGATCAACCAATGTTATAAACACATGCCATAAAAATCTTATGTTTCTAAAATACTTTTTCTTTCATGCTTCTGTTCAACTCCTGCAAGAAAGATTGGTGGTTGTCTCACTATAATTTTTCCTCTCTTATTTGCCAAAGGAAGTCTCATTTTATCCACACATTTATACCTTTAAAATATAATTCTATTCTCAGCTCAAAAATATATTTCAAATAGTTTCTGTCAGGTTATCCCATCATCCTTGTCAAGGACAGTTTTACAGAATGATCCATTTACAAAATGATCCATTTTGGTAAATCAGATGTTACAGAAAGGATGTTTCTTTTCTTTCATCATTCTTTATTTCTTCCAGCCTATCTTACATATGTTCACTTCTTTCCACATAAAAGACAACTAACATAAACTATATTCAAAACTGCCTGTGTTGATTATGAATATTTTTATTTGAGTCAGATTGAACCAAACTAACATTGTTCATTCAAATAAAGAGCAACTTGTTCTATGATTTGTTACTTCTTACACACTTAGTTCATTAATATAGTCAACATACAAAAGTGTATACAGAGTTTATGTGTTCCCCACTTGATGGAAGATGGAAAATCATAAAAGCAATAAATGCTCTTTCAGAAAGAAAGATATAAGTTCTACAGTTGGAATTTTAGTTCAGTATCATTTCAACCATACCTACATAAAATGACCTAGTATTTTTTCCCTCAATACTCAATAAAATAAGCATGTTAAAGATGTAGAAAAATTTGAGAATGGCACAATATTAATGAACTCATACTGCATAACTTGGAACTCAAGACCAACACTTCTATCTATTGTATCTCTAAAAATCCAACTCCATGTTCTGCTCCATCTACTCTTAAATTTTTATTATAAAGGGAGTAATTTGCTCTCCAGGCAAACTTTTATCCGGTGTGTCTCTAAGCACAGCACACCTGGGACTGTAGTGATCCCTTGTTACTTCTTCACTTACCTGGAGATCTCCCAACTCCCAACGCCATTTAAGATAACAATCTCCTATGAAGAATGTGGTAACCCCCCTTTTGCTCTCATAAAACTCCAGGCACTCTTTCTGCAAATATTTAGTTGATGCTTACAAATATTTATTCAGTGCCTCCAAGCAGTGGGGATACTGCAGTGATCAAAACAATATTCTGGTTCTCAGGGAGATAATAATCTAGCAGAAAAAGATAATAAACAAATAAGCATATAATATATGGCAGAGGTAATAAAGACTGTAGAAAAAGTCACTGGGTGAAGCAAAGTCTTCCATAAGAATCCTCCCAGAACTAAGGGCAGGAGACCTGTGATTGTCAAAAGAAGAATATTCCAGGAAAAGCAAATTTAGAGCTGGAAGTGAGCATATTCCTGGGATGTTTGATGAAAAATGAGAGAACAGAGAGAATGGAGAGGATGAGAGAAGTAGGTCACGAGGTCAGAAAAGCAGCCTGGTGCCAACTCAAACTCTGATGAGTTCTGGCACAGGCTTTGGTTTTTATTTTGAAAGCATTGGGACATTTTGTGCAAGGAGTGACTTGACCTTGTTTCAAGTTATCAAAGCTCGTGCTATCTGCTTTGAGGCTTACATAGGATTCCAAATGAGGATTCATGGAAACCATCCGCAAGGCCACTGCATTAGTCTGGGTGAAAACCAATGGTGGCTGCTCATCCTAGGGTGACTGCAGACAGGGGAAAAACAAGCCACACTGACATGATTGAGGTGAGCAAGAGAAAGAGCAGAGAAATGGTTCATTCCCCGGGCAGGGTGGTAATAAGCCTCAAAGGTAACAATTATAGGGTATAAAATGCTGTATTACACATTTGTGGGATTGATCCAGTTAAGATTAATGTTAGTGTGTTTCAAGTGGTTCTCATTTAGCTTGGGATGAAAGGGTTAGAGTTGGGTTAGGACTGGTCAATGGCCATGACTTTCAGCAAATGGTACAAGGTAGCATTCTGGATGGAAAGAATTGGACTGCCTTTGTGGACCAGGGACACTTCAACTACCATGGTGAACAGAGATACAGATGCAAGTGGTAAAGAAAAGACAGTGACTCAGCATCAGATAGCTGGTGAAAGATGAGAAGAGGTGTGTGGAAAGAAGTCTCTCAAAGGGCAAGAGGCAGCACTAAGGAGCTTTTTTTATTCTTGGTGGTGAGTATAACACATGGTCATTCAGCACGTCAGTGTGTATTAGATTGGTCTCCTTTTGCTTTGAGTGTTCAAGATGAAGGAGAAAGGAAATTGGATTTAACAAACATGGGGACTCCTCCGGGGAGGCTGATGGAGAAAGGGTGTCAGAGTAATTGAGAGAGTAAATGCAAATAGTGACTTCCAATCATGATCATGAAATAAGCCAAGTGGGGAGATATGTAAGGACGAGTGGAGACACACAGTGGAAAACACTGGAGAAAAGATTCAAAGTGTTACTGAAGTGAGGGGATTTGAAAGAGTGACCTGGAAGAACAAGCAGCCATCAGAGATGGGTGCACCAAAAAGTAAAGCTTAAGTGGTATCACAGTTTTCAGTGTGCTTGATAAGACAGAAAGCAAAATCCATACAAGAACCACGCTAGCAACTGAGGTCACTGGGAGGATGAAAGATGTATTGAAGTCTGCCTACCATGGACAACACCAAACT
>PVIR01002579.1:38727-100519 GCA_004026965.1 Petromus typicus
AAATTTGTTTCCTTACTTTTTTGTTACAATCTCAACATTGTCCCCTTTCACCTTATTTTACATTGAGCATTTTCTATTTCACAATATATAACATACAATGCTAGGACTCATTTACATCTTCATTTTCTCATACCAGAGAAAAGATGCAATATGTACCTATCTGTGACCTATTTATTTCACTTATGAGGATATCCTCAAGTCTTGGTCATGCCTGTCTGATGGGAGATACCTATACCACAGTCTTGGATTGTAGTTGCTTGAGAGTGAAGTTTCTGGAGTCTATATTGAAGATATGTTCTCATACAAGGAGAAATTTCCCTGTACAGGAAAACATTCAGGAGACTTTGGGCAGCCTGTATATATGATGCAGGTCTTTGAAATTATATTTCTTCTATTTTTTTAATTTTAATTTTAATTTATTTATTTTTTAGACAAGGTCTCCCTTTGTAGTTCAGGTTATCCCTGAGCTCAGCCTCTAACTCACAGCAATACTCTTGCCTCTGCCTCCTGAGTGCTGGGATTATAGGCATGAACCATCACACCCGGCACTGTGGTATTGCTTTTTATTGCTGGTGGGTGTGAGTCTCCACATACAGCATTGTTGTATGTGGTTACTGGGGATTGAACTGGGCCCTTGTACTTGCAAGGCAGGTGCTGGAACCACTGAACTAAATCCCCAGTGCATATTTCTTCTACTTTTTAAAGTATGTAGTTAAAAATTAGTGTACAATAAATGTTTGCTGAATAGATTACAAATAATTTAGTAAATATTTTTAAATATAACCACATGTTTTTTGTTTCTTATTGTGATACTTCATCCTAAGTTTAAACTGAATAAAAAATACAAAACAAATCATATGTATCCTTAAGCATTAAAATACCACCTTAAAACACCATCTTAAATCTCTGGTACTCTGCAGTACATGAAGGCTCTTCTGCCTCGCTGGACAAAATTGTCCCCAAAATGCTGGGTATCTGGTATTGATTGAGCAAAAACAGAAGGATGAAGATGAATTAAACATGTTGATTTAACCCCTACTATGATTAGGCATTATTTTAAGTATGGGGGACACAGCAGTGAACCAGAGATAAAAATCCTTGCTCTCAATGCAAAAGGTTTGATCTGTATTTAACAGTTATGTTGAAAAAGTTGAAGGATGTTGATGATAAGGCCAACAGTTGTAAGAAGAAAAGAGCATCATCTATGACACTAACCCAGTTCTTGTCTATTATACACCTTTCTTCAGCTTTGTCCAGTTGTTTAAACAAATATTTTGTAACAAAATGGAATGTTACCTAAACATATATTTGTATAATTTTCTTTTATACACTTGAGATTAGGGAGGTTTATGAACACTTCAAGTATGTAGCTATTATTCTGTCATAAAAGAATACCATAACAATCCATAGTGATGACTCTTTAGACATTTTCCAGTTTTCATTATCAGGAACAATGCTACAATGAACATTCTTGTATATGTTTGTATCTGCATGTTTGTCTGATTATTACTTTAGAAGTATGGTGCAAATGTGCAACTGCTAGGTGAAAGAGTAAAGTCTTTTTTGAGACTGTTGCTATGCATACCAAACTCCCCTTCAGAAAAACATTAACCAATTTCACTCAGTCACAGTATATATAAGAGGGTTTCTGACACTGTAGTTAATTCTGCTTTTTGAGCTATTAGCCAACTTGTGATGATTCAGTCAGTGACTGAGGCAGAAAGGTGGCTGTAACTAGGTGATAAATACAGATTTTTTTTTGATGGGCGCTGTTTATGCACAAGAATCACACTGTGCCCAGTATGATCCTTATATGTTACATGCTGAGAGCAGTGCTTGAGAGATGTGTGAAAGAAGGAAACAAAAGAGAAAAGCAAGTAAATTTCTCTTACCATTCTTGACACTCCATCTTTTCTTTAAAAAATTGTTAATCACATCAGAATATATTTAGACAACATTGTACTGACATGGAAATCAAAGCACTCTCTCTCTCTATCTCTCTCTCCTCTCTTTCTCTCTCCTCCTCCTCTCTCTCCCTTTCTGCTTCTCATTATCTGAACCAAGTGCACAGGTTGTGCAAAACTAAGTGGAAATATATCCAAGATTACATATTATTAAATAATAAACACTTCAGAATAATTACTAATACATAAAATAAAGATCCAGAAAGTTTATTCCAGGCATTATCTGAAATCCAAACTTACATGAGCAATGATACTTACACGATCAGTTCTTTTGCTCCTACATTTGTAGCACTTTCCATGTTGTATTAGTTAATATTTTGTGTACAGTAAATGTCAAAAATATTAGTAAAACATGAGTTTACTTGAGCCATAATCTCCCTGATTAACCCCTTTTTAACAATTCGAATACATGGACCAGTTTCACAGTTAATATATCCTAGATTCTGGACTTGAAGTCAGCTGTATTGAGAACAAAGTTCATGGATTAAATTTATAATTCACATCAAGCTGTTTCTTGAAATGTGGTCCATTTCTACTTAACACTAAGAATAAGAATAAATTCTAGTAAGATAATTCCATGGTTTGTTTGCCTCTAATTAAGAGTTCTTTCCCTTTAATTCAGAAATCTTTTATGTAAGATCCCACAGAAATGAGGAGAGCTAAACAGACTCAGAATAAACTAAGAAGATGACCTAGAAAACAACCCTTTGTTGCTGGTAGAAAAGCAGTTCATAACCAGAGCAGAGACTAAACTGTCCGTGTTCTCAGCTGCAAGCCATATTTGTGCCTCTTTATGGATCTACTCAACAAATATTGGCTATGGGGCGTATCCAGACTCTTAGTGGAAACCCTCTTGTCTCCTCCTAACCACACTTTACTGCGTGGCTTGAACTTGTGCTCATTGATCAAACCACCTGGTTAGTCTGCAAAGTCTACCTAGGACTTCGTCAGTCATTGGCCTTGGCTGCTTTGGTCCTTTGCTCAAGGACCACACTTGCTCCTGGCCCCTTGTTGGCATACTGGCATACTCTCTTTCAGCATAGGCAAATATTATGTTCTCTTTGGAAAATTCTTTCTTTCCACCTCCTTGGCATTCAGATGGAGCATTGTCTGGATAAGTATAATTCTTTATTTAACCATGATAATAAATCTGAAGAATAACTTCTGTTAATTTTTTACTTATACAGGACACTAAATAATAGAAAACTTAAGAGGCTGCTAAGATTTGCTTGGGACTGGCCTGGAAAACCCCATCTTGAATCTTAATCCCCAATGAAACAGTAAAGAGATGATGTATTTAGAAGGTAAATAGATAACAAGGACTCTGCTCTTGGTAGGATCAGCATCTATTACACAAAGTTTTGAAGGAGCAAGTGAATATTTGTCACCTTTTTGCTCAGAGAGATACAGGAATAGGGCACTATTTTGAAAGAAGAGTACCCGTAACAGATACCTACTCTGCCATGATTTTAATATTAGGTTACCTGGCCTACAGGACTGTAAGCAACAAACTTGTCTTATTTAAAAATCTCCAATGTGGAAGTATTTTGTTGGACCAATAGTAGCAGACTGATTTAGTGATTTGTCTAGTTTTCGCATAAGGAGTCATGATTTGAACCAGGTATCCTAAGTCCAAACCAATGGGTTTCCACACAACCTGGTCATAAATACTCCTAGAAACAAAATTGTTTCTCCCCATGACCAAAATTGTAAGTTTCAGTTAAACAAGAACTCCCTGCATATTGCTTAGGTGAAACTCACTCATTGACCAGTTCCGGGTCAAAGAGTGGCACAGGAATCAGACAGACAGGCACAGCATAGGGCAAGAGTTATGAAGTCAGTTAGGATGCACAAACAAAAATTAGAAGAAGTTCTAGCCAAGATTTAATAATAGATGAAAGAGTTAACTGACCTATCCAACATGTAAGATGAACAGAGAAATTATAGACATATAGAGTATCTCACTGCTTGACTCATACACCTGGTTCCCCTCAGTAAGCTGTGTCATCCAACATGAGTCCCAGCCAAAGTACTCCAATTAGTAAGGGATTTTCAGCACCTCAACATGTAAAATAGCATTCAAAAGGATTATGATTATGACATGTCATATCCCCCTCCCAATAAAAACAGCAAAAGGAAAACTTTGCTTTGTAACTCTTGCTTAATTGCCTACATAGACTTATTATGAAAAAGAATGATACTATCACTTTAAACTTTTGAGATGTTCCATACTAAGGTTTATTTCATTTTCTCAAAACCACAGAAAGAATTTTAAAAGGTGATAATGACAAAAATCATCCTATTGCCAGTATTCTGACTGGACAATTTCATTTGTTAGTACAAAGTCAAATCATGTACAATTTCACTTCAATAAATCATAGAATTATTATCCCTACTTGTTACAGAATTTCTTAGCAAAATTTGCTTTTATTTGGGTTTCATAATATTTCTTTCTTTCTTTCTTTCTTTCTTTCTTTCTCTTTCTTTCTTTCTTTCTTTTTTCAGACAAGATCTCACTTTGAAGTTTAAGCTGAACTTGAGTTTACTGTGTAGCCCAAGTGAGCATGGAACTCACAACAATCCTCCTGCCTCTGCCTCCTGAGTGCTGGGATTACAGGTGTGAGTCACCATGCCCTGGCACTGTAGTATGTGGTACTGATTGCTGGTGGGCGTGAATGTCCACACCCTACATTATTGTGTGTGTTTACCAGGGATCAAACCTGGGCCCTTGCATTTGCAAGACAGGCGCTGGAATCACTGAACTAAATCTCTGGCTCCATAATATTTTTTTAAATGTATGACAGTACCTATATTGTATGTTTACAGTTAGAATTCTAGTTTGCCCAAAGACATTACAGCCACAAGATCAAAATATACAAGGAGTTTTGGAGTTGACAAAGATAGTTTACTACAAAAGAGAGAGCAATTTCTGAGAGTTCTTACACCATACAAAATATTACGGGAAATCCTATTAGGATCTAAGTAGACATTGTGCCTGCATTATGAATACTAATACTATTAGCTTTCAAGTTTGCATACAAATGGCATAATCACTCAAGATAATGCAAAGGTTACATGGAAAGCAATTCTGGCAGCATTTATCATACTACTCCTTGTCTATAAACAAAAAATTTATATCTTCCCTCTCTATAGTATTGTCTTAAATGCCATTTGGTACTAGTCCGAGAAACTGAATCATAGCAGCTTCAGAGTGAGAATTTGCATTTACAGTGTTGTTAAGCATTTTAAAATGTGAAGGAAGTAGTCCTTAGCCACTGTCTGGATGAATGGAGGAAAGAGGTATTTTCCCAATGCCCATGTTTACTTTTATGAAAATTGTGCTAATAATTGCCTTATTTTTAGTTTGTATATTTCTGTGATACATAATAATCCCATTTATCTTGGAGAATTGCTGCATAGACATGTTGCATCTTAAAAGTCTTCATATCCCTTGCTTATCTTACTTAATCTCAAATGTACTTCGTATTTATCTTCTTTTCTCTAATGCCAGAGAATCGGTCATTTAGCTTCCCTGTTTTTCTCTGATGGAGTAATAATATTTTCCACAAGTTTTATCAATAGAAAGTCCAAAATTCTAGAATTATGGATTTTTTTTAAACCAAGATGGGCGTTGGTGGTTAGTCAAACCATGTATGATGAACTCAGCAAGGTCAAATATAATTTATTCTATTATCTCTATGCTAAATAAACTAGTTTCCTAATCTCACAAGTAGCCTATTAAAGATGTCTTCCAAGAAGAAAAATAGAACAATACATCATGAATGTGGTCAATGACTGTTTACTAACTTGTTCAACTTGAATATAAAGGCATTAAATTAAGAATTGCTCTTCTTATCAATGCTATTTGTTAGACATTCCACTTGATAAAAAGAAAATGTCTTTTGTGTTCTAGGTTGGCAGTTCTTTATGTTAACATAGCTCCTCATGTCAAATTAGTTGCCTAATTGGAATTGAAGGGGATGGATGTGTTTTAAATGATGTAAAAATATATTATGGTACATATAAATTTTTCTTCCTCCTGGATTCCACATTTGTTTTTGTAACTGAAAATTGCCAGAGGTCAAATAAAGAAGATTTTATAATTCTCTCATGATCTGCTCACAGCATACCTTCAATCTATAACAACCAATGTGAAGAACATCATTTTCCATTGTCTCTTTATCATCTGAAAGAAGCGAAATGTAAAACAGGTTTTGTGTCAGGATGGCTCCTGTGCTCGCAGCTCTCTTTTCAGAGAAAGTTTCCCTTCTGGTCTGAACTTGCTTCTTATACCTGAACTAGAAAACTTCTGCCTTCCCACTTTTTATGATAATATAATCCCACAGGACTCTCCTTGGCTTCTTCAATTAACCTCTCCTTATTGGCTCCCCTGCTCCCATCTTCCAGAAAGCTCAGGTTATTCAGATTTTAAATAAACTTCTACCAATTGTATTCAGTTAATTTAGCAGTAAACTCTTTGTAGCAACTCTAAATGGCATATTTCTGACCGATCTTGACCTATTCCTTTACAGAGAATTTTTTTTTCTACCTTGACTTCTATGATGACAAACATTCTTAAATACTTCTTTGACGGTTCATTTTTTATTTTATATGTCCCTCTTTCACATTTCTGGGGACTCTGTCTTTAGTTCTTCATTCAGCAGTGCTTTTTCAAGATATAAATCACTATTTTTACTACTCATACAGTGAAGGTGATTATTAAAATCAGAGATATGGAGGTTAGAGTAATGAGGAAAAGAGATTACCTAAAGTGAGCAAATAAAAGGGGAATAATACACAGACAGGAAAAGAACTCACAAGATACTCAAGCAACTGGCTACCACTGGTTTATAAAGTAGTCTGTTAGTTCCAAGAGAAGCTAGTGTTGAAATTCATATTTTGAAGATAAGATAAAATGTGAAACTTCCAGTGCGGGCTGCATGTGGTCGTTTTAAAATGCCACTGGCTTTTGTTGTCTGTTTCCATCAAGTGGTAAGAACAGGTCCTTAGGAAAAAATGCTGAAGACAGAGCAGGAGGCAAGAACTCAGAGACAATACAGAGTATGCTTGATGGAAAATGTGTGGTGCAAAAGAGCAGTCCCAGCACCTGATATCACTTGAGTGATGCTTTCTCTGCCTTCCACTCCCAAACTTTTCTCTTTAGTTGGCAGAATTCACACTGCCAAGAGAACCTACCACTTCATCGCTATGGCAGTTTGTCACATGCAGGATTCGCCAAGTATCCATTTGTGGATTAGCCCCTGTGCATGAAGTTGTGTGTGACTTAGCACTTCACAGTGATTTAAACATTTGCAGGGATTTGTGGTTCCTCAGTTCAGTGAGCTTCATCTCTTCGGTACAGAAACTCTGCATTCAGTCACTCACTCATGCAACACATATGTGTTGTTTAGTATGGAGCAGGCATTATTCTGAAGTGAACAAAACTGAATGGAAATGAACAAAACTGTGAACAAAATTGTGCAAACGCTTTCCTCGCAGAATCATGATTCGGGTCAGAGAGTCTGAGAGTCCAAGGAGCAGCACAAAGGCAGTGTTGGCATTGGGAGAGGCTGCCGCATGCTGGGGTGTGAGCAGAGCCGACAGAATTGGGGGACTTTTCAGTTGTCTGGATGCTGAGCCAGTCAACAACCTTGGGAATAATCATAATGGAGAGTTCAAAGTTTTTTCATGATAATTGAATACAGTCAGTGTTTAAGATAGTACCTTTTATAAAAATTCAAATCTTTATTGATATATTATATATGCACATCATAATTGCATTCAAAATTGAGAATTTGTACCATTATATGACACAACTTAATTCTCATTTTCCCCATTAACTTATTTATCCTACCCCCCTGCCCCCTCTATACATAGTATCTTCCTCATAGAAAGGCTGATGTTCTAGTTAAACAAATAAGTGCCTGTCTTAGTTACCTTCCCATTAATGGGACAAACTACCCAACAGCAACAGCTTAAAAGAGAACATGTTTACTTTGGCTCATGGTATCAGCCCTGGTCTGGCTGGCTGGAAGGCAGAAATGGCATGGTGTAAGAGTCTATAGTAAGAGGACAGCTGTCATCCCATGACAAGCAGGGAGCTGAGAGAGAAAGGAGGAGCTAGGGAAAAAGATGTACCCTTCCAGATCATACCCCCATACCCTACCTCCAACCGGGCCCACCTCCTAATGGCACATGTATCTACTGAAAGTATCATGGGATAGACCCACCAATGGGTATAGTTCCCCTGTGACACAACTTGAGAATTGTGGGACATTTTGTATTTAAAGCACAATAGTGTTAAAGGACAAAATAAAGCAGGGGGCAGGAAGAATGAGAAATTTAAAACACATAGCCAAGGCATGGGGTGACACTGAGGCAGAAGGAAGGAAGCTGAATAATAAATTAGCATTTGCTATCTTAGGGAGGAACACTCCAGAGGAAAGGAACTGTGAGTACAAAAACCTCAGGGCAAAAGTTTTCCTAGTGTTCCTGAGAAGTCTAATGAAGTCTTGGTGACTAGATTAAGGTTCAGGGAGGGTAAGAGTCGTGTTCCCCATGTGTGTGTGTGTGGGGGGGACACAGTAAAGAGCTGCTAGGAGGCTTGATATCCAAGAATGTCAATGGGTTTGCTCTCATTTTTCACAGATTCACTCTGGCTGCTGCACTGCCAATAGCTTGGAATGAGGCGGGAAACTCTCACTACATTAAGTAAAAAACGTGGAGCACTTTGATTACACAGAGTGATGGGATGGTAGTAAACGGCAGAACTTGAGAGACATTTTAAATATAAAGTCAGTAAGTTTTGATGTCAGATGAGATGTGAAGTGTGAGAAAAAGAAACGGGTGAAAGGCTTTTCTGTAACTTTATCCTGAACACCTAGAAAACTAGAATTACAATTAGCTGAGATGGGAATTATTGTAGGAAGCGTAGGTTGAAGAGGGAACTCAGGAATGTGGTTGTGGATATATTAAGTGTGAAATCGAAGGTGCTCATCCCAGCTGAGAAGCGTAGTGCACACATGAGTCTATAGTTAGA
Source organism: Petromus typicus (assembly GCA_004026965.1). NCBI lineage: Eukaryota > Metazoa > Chordata > Mammalia > Rodentia > Petromuridae > Petromus > Petromus typicus. The sequence goes on from PVIR01002579.1 coordinate 47,731, forward strand.
AGGGCAATTTAATCTGAAAATACAGACTTGAAAGTTATCAGTGATAGACAGCAATTAAAATCACAGGAATCTAGGAGGCAAACCCACTCAATGAGAGCAAAGGATGGAAGTTGAGATAGACATCGCCGCGGAGCAATATCTGAGATTCCTGGAGCTCTGCGAATCAGAGTTTAGCGTAGGAAGCTAACTGAATGTAATGTCTTGGAAGTCAAGTTACAGAACCATTTCTAGCAAGAGAGTTATTTATTTACCATATGATGGCAGTGGGTCACTTACGAAGAAGGATCATGAATCAAACTTAGCAGCACAGATCACCAGAGAAGTTGAGGTCTTTCACTTGATACTTGTGTCCAAAATCTTAAGATGAAAAGGAAAAAGAGGAATTAGAGCAGATATAATTTTTACAAAGAATTTTTTTTGTAAGAGTAAATCAACAAAAGAGGTGTTAGGTGCATAGGCCAGTGAGTAAAGAGAGTTTACATTCTTTTATGATAATGGGGAGGATTCAGTAGAAAAAGTAAAGCAAAAGAACCGTAGCATTTACTTCCATTTGGATCTTAAAGCCCGTTTCTTCCCTTTGAATTGGATTTATCTATATTCCTCCTATCAATTTACTAAGTGTGATTAGCAAAAATCTATTCCCAAAGCAAAGCTTTCTCGGGTTTTTCTGCCAAGAATTGCTCAGACCCCCATGTGTTAGGAAGTTTTGGAGCTGTGTGAAACTTTTCCTATAATATCACCTCTGTCCCTCACTCTGTGTGGAGATTGGGCTTCTCACTTCCAAAGAAACTCATGCACGTGGAAAATGCCTGTGGTCTTGGGCTCACTTTAATACGCTGCCCTGTTTTGACTTGTTTATTTCACTGCTCTATGAGAAATCTAGAAAAGTCACTTCAGTCATATTGTTATTATTACAAGTTCCCATGGCCTTTTCCCCTTTATTACTCTGGCAGCCTTATCTACCCTTAATAGAGCACTTGTTGATTATTTTCCTAGGGAACATATGATTCCCACTTCAGCTGAACCTGCAGTAGCCTCCAAAATCATTTGATTTATTACTGAGCTCGTGTGTGCTTAACCACTGAGCTGCTCACAGCCCCAGCCATTTCATTTATTCCTATTCAACAACTTTTTCCACAATTTTTACATCTCCCTTTCATTCTAAAATTATCTATTATACTCAGGAAATTTAAGAAACTATGCTAGTAAGTCCATCTTCTGTATGGCACTGGCCACACAAAGTTCTCATCTGCAGTGATCAATCGCACAGTATCAGGAAAGGCAGAAAATAAGATTTTTTTTTTTACAGTACCAGGGATTGAACCCAGGCCCTTGTGCTTGCAAGACAGGTGAAGGAACCATTGAGCTAAATCCTGGCCTCAGAAAATAAGATTAAAGGACTAGTGAAAAAATAAATAAGGGAGCAGCGAAGGATACAGACATATGCAATCAATGTTCTAAAAGTTGCAATGCTATTTGATTCACGTGGTAATCAAGGTACTAAACAAGCAAAGAGAAGAACACTGAATGGAGGAACCAAGAAAAGTATGACAGACAATGCGGTTCTTGATCCGAGAGTTAGAGAAAAACTACAATGTTACAAGTTCCATGAGAAGAGATTGGACAAGGCTGGGGGTGCAGCTAAGCTACTCAGCAAATGCTTCAAATTTCCCAAGTGCTGGGTTTGCTCACCAGCCCTGGAAACAAAATATTGGACAGAAGGGAACAAAGCAGGTGGAATTTCTAAAGCAAACTAAGGAGGCATAAACTCTTTGATTTCTTATTGAGTAACAACTGAACTTAATGTTCATGAAGTACACAGTGTAAGCTTAGGAGTTTAAACAATTTTTTAAATATTTGAAAATCAAAAAAAAAAGTTTCTAGAATGGGTAAGGGCATGTACATAGCTCTTTAAAAAGTATTACTGAGTCAGTGGAATAGCATAGGAAATCGAATGATCCAATAACAACTGAATGCGTGTGTGTGCGTGTGTGTGTGTGTGTGTGTGTGTTCCTGTGCTGCTGAGTATTAGATTCATAGCCTTCACATAAAGCTACTTTCTCAGACTCTCTTTATTTGGGGACAAGAATTTATTAAATTGCCCAAGCAGGACTTGAAAGCCAGTTGAGTTTTGACAAAAGTGCAAAGAACACTTGTTGGATAAAGAAAAACATTTTCAATAAATGGTGCCTAAGGAAGTAGATATCCCATGCAGAAGAATGAAGCTATCATTTACCAGTTACAAAATCAAAGTGTATTAAAGACTTAAATATAAGACATACAACTGTAAAACTAGTAGAAGAAAATTTTCTTCAGGAGACTGATGGGGAATTTTTTTTTTGAACAAGACTCCAAAAGTACAAGAAGAAAAGCAAAAATAGGCAAATGAGTTTCTATTTGACTAAAAAGCTTTTTCTACACAGAAAAGAATGAAGAAACAGCTATAGAAAAGAAGAGACTATTTAGAAACCATGTATCTGACAGGGCTTCAATGACCAGAGTGCATAACATCTCCAAAGTCTCAACAACAACTCAAAACACAAATAATCAATTAAAATATGGATGATAGACTCCAATTTAAAAAAGACACACAGAAACCATCAAGAATATGCAAAGAATGTCACTGTCAGTTGTCATCCGAGAAAGGCAAATACAAATCACAATGAGGCATCATATCAACTCAGTAAAAGTGACCGTTTTCAAAACAGAGAAATTCTGGCCACGATGTAGAGAAAATGGCATATAAATTAATGCAGCTATTGTGGGAAACAGTATGGGAGCTGCTCAAAAAGTAAACATAAAAATATCATATGATGTAATCTCACTCTTAGGTAGAGAGGGAAAAAAAAAAAGAAATTGGTACAGCTAAGAGGTATCTGAGCTCCGGTATTTCTATGACTCTTCCCAGCAGCTAAGACACGAGAATAACCTGATTATTGATGGATCAATGGATAAAAAATAATATTTTACACAGCTGTGGAACGTTGTTCACCCACAGGAAACAATGAAATCTTGTCACTTATAGAAAAATGGATGGAACTGGATGATTATGTTAAGTGAAAAAAGCCCGTCATGAAAAGGCAAGTGCTGTATCATCTCATTCATTCGTGGACTCAGTTATTTCACAGAACTATATGAGATGATGGCTCCTTCACGATGGAAAAAAGAGAGAGGAAGGAGGAGGAAATTTGGTCCAGGGTTACGAAGTGGATCAGAGTTAGTATGAAGTTCTGGGATGGACTGCACAGTATATTATTATACCTTTTATAAGACAAGCAAAATGATTCTGAGTGATTTCACCATATACAGGGAATATATATTTGAAGATGTAAATATATTTAGTTTAAATATTATATAACTGACATAGGCATCATCAGAGTAAAGTGATGTACACCTATAATTCAAATACTTAAGAGGCTGAGGCAGGAAGATCACCAAGAGTTCCAGGCCAGACTGAGCTACCTTGTGAGCTGTAAGTACACAGTGAGACCCTGTCTCAAAAAAACAAGCAAACAGAAAACAAAACAATATGTATTTGTATCAGACTATATTGTGTCAATTAAAATAAGTCTAAACTTATTTTTACAAAGAAAATTGTTGAAAGGTAGTAACATTTTGGAGGAGAGAGACTTAATGGATTTAAGTGGAAACTTCACTAATCGCCTACAAAAGTAAATGATAAACATCAAAACTACACCAACATTATCAGAAAATAGGAAGCAGTGAGCTTTGTAAAAATTTGGGGGCATTTTTAGGAGGTTGTAAAAGGGAAAACAGCTAAGCTTTGCTTTGGTGCTTTCTGCTGGGTTAATGGTACAGATGGTGCCGCATCAATTCAAATAATGAACAGAGTAATGTCCACAAGAAAAAGAAAGTGAAGGTAAAGAGCAGGTTAACTTGCAACACCTGTAAAACACCTGGCTTCCATGTGAGATAGGAATCTGGATATGAACATCTTCAGCTGCTGAGAGATACTGAGACAGGAGACATTTATGTAGATGTCACCAGTTAAGGTCCCAAGAGTGGGCTAACTCCTTTGAGAGTGTGTCGGGTAAGAGAAAAAGAGCATTCCAGAAGAGCATCATGAAAAAGATGCACACTCTGAACGCTGTTCTGTTCGTTCCCTGAATACAGTCTCTTCACCATCCACACTCACCACCTATTTCTTCAATCTTATTAACCAATAAAAACTGTCAAGGCTCAGCTCCAAAACTTAAATCTTAAACAGTACTCATCTCCAGCTTTTCTGCTTATGGATTACTTCTTTTTTTTTCTTTTTCATAATTCATTTATATTTTCAAAGGGCTTCAGATTTTTTTTTTTTTCGCCTAGATTCTCATCCATAATTACTGGTAGAAATGTCCAAGTAGCTGCATATCAGAAAATTCTTTCATCATTTTGCTCATAGTAATGCCAGTTCATTTGAAGATTGCATGATTTTTATCCGTGTTTCTGTGCCCCCTGCCTCAGATGCCCAGCAACTAGTCTGGTTCCACATACAGAAGAAAGAGGCTATCACTTCCGGTTAGCTCTTATTTCAGATTTCCTGAAAAAGTTCACCAGCATTCACTTGATTTCAGCAGTGAGTTGGCTGAAATTATAACAACTCACTGCTGAATAATAATCCACCACAGTAAGAATCAAAACAGCTCTGGATTTTCATTTGAGTACATTAGAGTGAGAAATCACCCTTATTAATGGATCAGAAAGTTAATTGATCTGCATTATGCTTGAAAGTAGCCAGAGAAAATGAACAGTAAAGGTTCTCATCCTATGCCCTGCTCATATATTTCAGTTCTACTTATGTACTTTTTGCTTACACCATCAGCACTTAATGCACAGATAACTCATTTTAAAACTAAATTATTGAGTTGTAATTTTTATAATTTCTTCTCACTAAGCCTTTCTATTTTACCTTTAAAGCACTCAATAAAATACATCCGCAGGATTCTCCACCTTATAAACTTTATGGAAATTTCTTGGTTTGGGATTAAACCACGGGCTTACTTGATACTACGGAATGATAACTACTGCATGATGTATGTGATACAATTATTCTCATATATATTCACCCTTATTTCAAGGATTACACATTTTTAAGAGTCTCAAAAATATTCTTTTGATGTTGTTATTGTTTTCAAACAGAGTTTTGCTGTACAGTCAAGACAACATGAACTTACTATGCAGCCCAGATTGGTCATAAACTCAAGATCCTCCTGCCTCAGCTTCTGAAGAATTAGAATTACCGGGCTATATCAGCATGTACAGCTCTGAAGAACACACCTTCAGTCTGAAGATGGGTCCTGAGTTTTAGCAGTCTCCAATCTAATTTTATGTCACTTGCTGTACAACAGTCTTCCTTTGTCTCCTGAAGTCACAGACACACTGAAGCACACTACCCAGAGTACAGGCTTCGAGTATCCATTTGTTTTTCCTCCTACACAGAACAGCTCATGATTCTAATTCTTTGTTTTCCCTTTAATGAACAATTTTTATTTTACTGTCTGGTCTTTTCTGAATCACATTTTAAATGCTTTATAAAAATTTGGTTAACATTGTCATTAATCCTGCCCCATAATAATTTTTTAAAAATATATTTTTTCAGAGGGCCAGGGATTTAGCTCAATGGTTCCAGCACCTGTCTTGCAAGAACAAGAACCCAGGTTTGATTCCCGGTAACCACATACAATACGGGGTGGAGACTCATGCTCAGCAGCAATCAGCACCACATACCACAGGGCCGGGTGTTGTGGCTCACACCTGTAATCCCAGCACCTGCGAGGCAGAGGCAGGAGGATTGTGATGTGAGTTGGAGGCTGAGCTCAGGGCCAGCCTGAACTACAAAGCGAGACCCTGTCTCAAAAAACCTAATATATATATACACACATACATATATATATTTTTTTCCAAAATATTCCTGAAGGCTGGTAAAGCAAACTTCTGGGATTGATGTCTGGCTTTTCATACTTCTCAGTCATTAGGTATCACTATGCTTGATAACCACACGTTTCTCCATGTGATCCCAGAGTCCTTGCCAGCATCTCCATAAGGATAGAAAGAACCATTGTTGGGCCAGTGACAGCAGAACAAGGCTCTAAAGATCCAAGAATACATACTTGTTTCTAGAATTCACAATTTCAATATATATTCAATATTGAATATATTGAATATATTGAATATTGCTCTATATTCAATATTCAATATTCTATAACCGGAAGTCCCCCACTCATACTGGGGACCGAACTCAGGACCTCGCATTCGCAGGGCAGATATTCCTCTGCTGAGCTACATCCCAGGCCCCCGGAATTCCTTCTTGCCAGGATCCCGCCTTTCCTTTCCTTCCAGAGGATACTGTTTCCCTCCCACTCTCACTAATAACATTCTCTTCCGTCAACAGCAACTGCAGATCTTTCAGTTCCTGCGTCGGATGTCACGGGCCTCTCCCACCAGCCTCCCACTCTCCCTGTAGCTGCCTGGTGAATGAGAATGGGAGTGCATTTCTCTCCATCATTCAGAAGAGCTCAAATGATGAATGAATTTTTCTACCCCTGCTGCTCTCTAAACTTAGAGAAGTATCGAGTGAACCATTAGCCATTTCATGATATTCAACTTGGGTGACCATGCTGGGAACAGATGCAATTTAATGCCTTTTTAAATATATGGTTATGGGCTCTATTATACTCAATATTCTATTACACTTTACTACATTATTTTCATTTTATTGTGCCATTAATAATTTAGCATTTTTATTTTTATTATCAGGTTCTATTAATTATTTTATTTCCATTATTGTTTTCTTATTTCATTCATAAACCTTATAAAATTAATAAAATCTTTGACCCTCTCCTACAGGGCCAGCAGGCTCCCTGAAGTGTAGTCTATCAACCAGCCATGGTGCAAACCCTGCTGAAGTCACTTGGGCAACTCCTGTTCTGGTAACTATTCTCAATATGTTAATCAATACAGGTTTCTTATGAGTCAGAAAATTATGCATAATATATAAAACTAGAGACCAACATAATGGAGTATTTATTCCTAGTAACATACAAAAACTATTATTCCTGGGGAAAACTAAGATATGTAGGGAAATATAACACCACAAAGATGTTATTTAATGATACATTGATCAAGTCAAATCATATACAATTTTAATTAATAATAACAGCAATAGTACAGCAAAATACATCTTAAAAATTATAAACTAAAGAGAAGAGGAATGAAGTTGATCAGTTGTTAACAAGAAAGACCCACACTGAGCCAAGACAGGAATAAGCAAAATATCATGAGACCCAGTACTTGAAGTTACTTGATATCAAAATATTCATTCCTAAAACACTCTAGAAAAATAGGAAATATTGTGAAATTTGCTTTTGCTTTCTAATAGTACATGTTAAACAAATTCCTGATCCAATATCTATGGTCCTTTTGAGTACAAACTGAGTAATTACCAACACTAATTAACAAATAAAAAAACACATATAATAAGATTCCTAAAGGATATTTCAAGGTAGAACAGAGCACTTTCAATTTTAAGGGAACACCTAAAAATAAAAGAATATGATGTAGTCTCACAATTGATCATTAGGTCCCTACTTTTCCATATTAAGCACCATGCTTATGAAGTATTTGCTAAAGGCCATTGGATTTTTCTTCACATGTGAAAACCAGCTCTAATTAATGAGGGCACTTACTTTCTAATAAGCCTTTCTTTGTACATTTTATGTTTTGAGTAATTTCTAGTTAGGTTTTGACTTTGAACTTTTGAAATTTTATGCAATAGAGGGTTTTAAACAATATCATTTTCATTTAGAATGCACTAAAATAACCTATCCTTTTTATCTAAGGTGAGTATTAGTGATAAACATACATATGTAAACATAAATAGAAACAGCATGAAACCCCACTAGAATTCTATCCACAGGTCCACACCTAGAAGCATCTTATTTGAAAGTTCACGGAAAATTAGCCACTATTTTCCAAACAGGAAATCTTGAAAGATAATCGCTTAACCGAGATTCTACAATCTAGATCATATCATTACCCCAGTGTCATGTTTCATAGAGGACCGACAGGTGAAAAACTCACCCACTCACAACCTAATAATTAAGTCAGTGCTACCTTGAAATTTGAAGAATTTAGATAACAAAAATATTTACATATCTTTGATATTTCATATCAATTTGAAACTTCTAGATGGAAGACATGTGCATATATTAATATAGAGAAATATGATCAGGGAAGGTAGAATCTAAACACAAATCCAATTTATCTTTCCATGATTCTAGCCGGATAGAGCTGCCATGTTTTAAACGAGCAATGAAGAATTTAAAAGGAAGCTGTTTAGAAGAACCATTGACTGGTAGCAGCAGGGAAGCAGGTGGAAATGGCGCGGGGTGCTCACTAGAATGCGGAAACGGAGCCGGGTCGAAAGCACTCATCTCACCATAAGGGAAACAAGGAAATCAATTACTCCAGTTCCAAGATTCCCTCTATACTGGTCACACCATCTGGAAGTTGGAAACCAGGGGACCACGGACTCGGAGCAGGTCGACGAGACAGCAAATGGATCCTATGCAAGAGCAGAGGACGCCGAGCCCAGGAGAGACCCGAAAAGATAATCCATCACAGGACCACAAAACAAAACGATGGAAAGGAAATATACAACGCGCAGGGAAAAGCAGTCAGGTACCAACTATAGAGGCAGGAAAAGTGTCGGAGGACTCCTCGTGCCCTCCAGGAAAGAAACAAGATAGTGAAGGAAACGAAAGAGGGAGAGACAATGAATACAAAGGTAATGGAAAAAACAGTCACTGTGAGAAGCCACTCTGTACCGAGTATTGGGTTAGCTAGTTGTTTTAATGGATGATATAACTAATTCTTGTAACTTATCAACGAGAACACTATGATTCCAACAGTTTAAAGATACTGAAATTGCATCCCACAGAGGAACCTTCCCCCATCCCCCCTCCTAAATGCACTTGCGCATTACCACTTAGCTTCTACCTGACAGTTTAAGCATCAAGGCACAAGACTCTTTAGATTAATCCTGCTTTGATCGTGAACCAGTACACGGAAGTGAAGATACTCTGGTCTAAGAGGGCTAAATGGAAACTCCTTCCTCTTTCCCGAGACATCCGTAGCTCCTTTCTCCCCAGGATCCCCAGAGAGGATGACTACCCGGACTGCGATACCCATACATCACCTTCTACACTTCCCTCATTCTCCCCTTCTGCAAGGAGCTGCAGAAAGTAAGCCAGACGTATAGTCTTACATTACGTATGGAATCCATTAGGCAATTCTACTTGGACCTAAAAAAAATAATAACCCTACTTTTCTTCCAACTTAAAATTGCCTATTGCAATCCCACATTTTTTCAAACCTATTTCCAGCAAGTTTATGTTGTAGGCCTTGTAGCATACATTTGTCTTATCAAATCCCTTTTATCTAGAAAGCTAATTTATACTCTTGCTTTAGTTGTATCATTCTCCTTAGAGCTTTCTCTTATATAACCACAGCCCACTCTTGAGATTAAATACTAATAACAGCAAACGTTTAGAGAGGGTTGTGTCCGGACTAAGGCAGAAGACAAGGTTTATCTTATGGTGTCTTCCCCATGGGTCTATGAGGTATGTGTCCTATTAGCTCCATTTCTGATCTAAGTCAGGGACACTTAGATGAAGGAGTTTCTCCATTACTGACGTGGCAGGAAGTATCACAATAAGCTTCAAACCCAGGAACCCTTCAAACCCTAGCTCTGCATTCTGAATCCTTAGCCATGGTCCCGTGTCGATTCTTGGCCTGTTATAAAGAATCTGTCACCCCCACACACTATTTCTCCCAAACAACTGGCAAAGAAAATTGGCTTCTTCTCCTTTTCTTAGTCACATTCTGGTGTTCTTTTTTTTTGAACACTTTTTGCTGTAGTTGTTTTTTGTATTAATTTTGTTGGTATCCTTTAGATATTCACACTAACATCCATCACAGGGAATTTGCACCTGCACATGATATATCTTGCTTCTGTTTTATTCCATTCCCCTCCTCTCCCTTCAACTTCTCTTCATTTGCTTTAAATAGCAAAATCTTTCTGTCATTTTAATTCTATTCTCTTTTTCCTTCATGTCTCCGCCTTCCTTTCTCCTCCCCCTTCCTGGTCCCCTTCCCATCTGAATATTTTCTTCCCTTTTCCCAATATCTGCTATACATACTGGTCCTTACTTACACCCTCAGTTTCTCACCCAGAGAAACAGTGTGGGATTTACACATATGTGTCTGGTTTATTTCACTTAAGAGCACGGTTTCAAAATGCGTCCATTTACCTATGGATGTGCCTCTTTTGTACCACCTCCTTTTCTCTTCTTAAGAAGAAAGAATGAATCTCCAAGGTAGAGTGTGCTGAGCGCTTTAAACTGAAGGCACCGTAGGACCTCAGGACCACTCTGACACTCTGCCCTTCTTCTGTTTCATCCCTGTGTTTCTCCTCCTGGAATCATCCATAGAAACCAGAATTCCTCTTCAAGACAGGTGAAGGAATTAGAACCATTAACCTGCCCCTGCTTTTCTACAGAGGAGCTGGCTGTAGAGAAATACTCTGAATTACCTTGTCTGAGAGTAGATCACACTTACAACTCCTTCAAGAGTGGTCCTAGGAGGAAGGGAGTCTCCCTAAAGAAAGCAAAAAGGATCCAAACAGATGAGATTGGCTGAGCTGTCTCCCTCAGCTGTCCTTGTCAGGTCATAACTCTTATTCAATTCATTAACCTAAGCAAAAACCAGAAAGTTTTTCCTTGAATTTCATGTCTTCAGTTCTAAAGGGCTCCGTGTCACATAAAACTTTGGACCAATAAATATGTATGATATTTGTTTATGAACTTCTTCACCCATCTTATTTGTAGAGGTGTGATCCTTCTCATAGGAAAAAAAGATATCATTATTTTCTGCCCCTACGTAAACAACACTGTCTTTCAGTCTAATTTCAGTATTGACACACTGACCCAAACAATCAAGTTCTTCACAACATCTCTAGCGAGGCCAATTAGGAAATATATTATCCAGCCCTCAAGTTGTGCTCAGATTTCCTAATACAGTGAAATCACATCCAGCTAAACCATCCAAGACTGCCAGTGCTACCTCATGAAGCACTTTAACCACTTCTGGTCTGGTAATCACTAAAGAAATAATAAATAATAAAATGTGCAAACTCTGATGACAACATTAGTGACATGAAATTAATACCAAAAATATTTGAGTCCAAGAAGTACTAAAGAGACCAGTTTCAATATGGAAAAAATCAAATCTTCTTCAGGAATAATTAAAGAATTCTGTGTGGAATCTGAGACCTATGGGCAAAATCACATTATTTGAGTTTTCATTATAATAACGTTTTCACTATAATAATGTTTGAAATAGTGACTAACCAAACTCAGATGTGAGAAAAAATAGCTTCAGAAATACCAGACAAAAGAAAGGGAAAGACTTGCAACATTCTCCAGAGAAGATATCAAAATTTAGCAGTTTCACTTTAACATATATTACGATATAAAGCATCTATATATACATTTTTCTTCACATGCATGATAATATACCCAGAAAGTGCTTTTCTTTCTTTCTTTTCCCTCTGTGGCACTAGCTAGGATCATTGTTTTTGATCTCTTATTTTATAATTGTGTCACTTGTAGCTCCTATCTCAAAGTCAGCATAAAACAATTGTTTCAGTCATGTCTTATGCTTTATCACACGTCATTAAGATAGATACCTTTCAGGGCACTAGGGCAGCTAGAGTTACTATGAAGTTGGCAACATCAGTTTTGTAGCCAGTCTGACATTGATTTAAAGCACATTGCAGGCTGATGAAAGAGGAGGGATCCAGAGTGCGCCAGACTGAAGTTCTCTGGTTGTTCACTGAGCAACGAGCGCCCAAGGGCTACTGCACCTCTTCAGCTTGCTTCCATGATGAGGGGACATTCACCAGCAAAGCATGTCGGGTAGCAACAGCTGACAGAACTGGATAATCAGAGAACCACATGTCCTCAGGTCTAGAAATGTAGTTGAATTCTTTCTGTTGCTAGATGAGCAAAATTAAAGTATCTGCATTATATTTAATTTTGCAAGAATTTCATGCTTCTTTATCATGTTTCCTTCTTTCTGAAAATGTCTAGCTTTTCTAATATTTGACATTTCCTAGAAACTTAAACTTATCTTCACTCAAAACTTTTCACTAGTTTACTATACAAAATTAGACAGATTCCTATGTCTCCATCTGACTTGGCTAATATGTTTATTAAATGATATTTAAGCTGTATGACTTATAAACTACAACCTAGTTCTAGGATTCAGAAATACACAGCTCTTTGTAAGAGAGAACGTACCCTGCCCCATAGATATCTTGGAATAATAGTTAATTGTACACTGCAATATTTGCTGGATTTTAAAATATAATGAACACACAGAATTTTTTAAAAAGTCAATTATATGATGTTTAAAACAGTTGTGAGGGTGCCCTCCAAAAGGTATTATTGGCTCCCCTTTGTCTAGTGAGTAGCTATTCTGGTCATTTCTAGTCCGTTGGCCACATAATTGCGATTCAGCAAAACTCAAATGAAAACAGCTAGCCTCTCCTCCCACGGCAGGATGGGTGTTTCGAGACTGAGCTTTCGGAACAACATCAGAAAAGATAGCTATTGGAATTCGCTCTAACAAATCTACTACAGTTCTTTATCATTCTGAAATACCCTCACTCTGTGGGTTATAGTATTGACCTCTCAACAGACTTTTTCAGTTATATAAACCTCGTATTGAAATGAAACTAGAGGGGGGAAAGTAGAGCTCACCAGAGATGCCTTATTACTCAACAGATTTAAAACAGATCCCGTGGCACAGAAGGGGAGTGATAAGCACTGTGAGACTTTTAAGAGTATGCTCCACTGGATTCACACCGAAATTAGGGCTCTGGGTTTTGGAGCAGTTGGATTCTTTGTGCACATCGTCAGTCTTGCTTTTAGTCTCTTCCCTAGCCTCAGTTCCCTCCTACACCGATCACCTAACTCATACACACCCAAACCAAACCACCCACAGATGCACATATAAAATACAGACACACACTTAGCTCAATCCACTCGATTATTTCCTATATCCTTATGTTGTGGAAAACAATAGTCATCTGTCAGTGTGATCTGTGATCAAAGTCTGGTATCACAAGTCACAGGAAACTTCGTCAGTCTATCTCCTCATGTCACTCAAAAGATAATGTTGCTTCTTTTAAGTGTCATTAAAAAAAATTGTAAGAAACCATCTACTTTGTTCTTTATAGTCCAATAATTATTTTAGAACTAATACTAGTTAATTTCTAAATTAGAAATGATAAGCTCAAAAGTCTCATTAACTTTGTTCTTAAAGAGACCATGATCACTAATTTCAGCAATGACAAAGGAGACAATCTGTTTTCTCAACACTAATCATTCACCTTTTACAGAGAAGACACTAAGAAATATATTTACTTATAAGACAGGTCAGGCTTCTCTTTTAATAAAGTTCTGCCAGATGAAGAAAAGAGAAATAATTTTTAATAAAAAGGGTTATTTTGAATACAATGAAGAATGTAGAATGAAGTCAGGATTTGAAGCAAGTCCATACCATCCTTTTGTAGTAATGCTGACCTCAACAATGTGGTTATGATTTTGAGTCCATTTTCTGATCAAGAAGGACCAGCATCGAAATAGCACAGGCCTGCTGAACAGGAGGCAGGTTTGGCAAGCATGCTGTTTCCTCCAGTGTGCTTAGCAGTATGTTATGCATGTGAGAGGAGACTGTGCCTCTTAAAATCACACTGGTAAACTCAATTGTGTTTATCTAGGTCAAACAGGACGACTGAGCAGCCAAGAAGCAGAACAGGCTGGAGGAAACCACCTTTGATATCTCACCATACATAAGAGACTTCCAACTAATTCCAAGTTTCAGTTTCTACAACTTCTAAGTGATAATAAGTTATTATTATTGCTTTTATTTTATTATTGCTTTCCTGGCCTATTTCACAACTTTGGGGTAACATTAAAATTAAATAAATCAAAACTATTACATTAACAAGAATGTTCCTGAGTAGTCAGGCAATAAATATAAACAAAAGACTTCACAAATATTATCTTGATTAACAATTGGAAAGAACTTAAGAAATGGGGAATACCCACAGAACTTGGATGGTGAGGCTCTGAAGACTGAAATTCTGTAGATCGTAAAAGGTTAACCACGTTATTCCCAAAGATTCTAGGTGACATCTTGTACCAAATCTATCAGTGAGTCTTAACAGTCATTAAATGCCAATGAAGAAACTATCATGCTTTCCTAGCCTCTTTCTTTTCCAAGTTTGTTGATTATAAGTGCAGTTTTGCTAAGAATAGTTCCTGAATGGAAGTTGCAAATTAACAGCACACCAAATGACCAGAGTTAAGGTCCAACAGAAAACAATGAACATTTGGATAAAAGCACTTTCTCTTTTCTTCAATAAAGCCCAAGTTTGCATTGCCTTTTTCCTTACTCCCTGCTTTTCTCTTCTTCGTCCTTGAATACTGCTAATCATTGTCTTCTCCCTGTGGTACTGGGCCATTGTTTACCTAGAGTTAGAATGCTTAAAAATTAAATTCTGTGGTTTAGAAGGTGATATTGGGCTGTCTAAGGTCCCTTCCTGCCTTTCAAAATCCAGTTAAGGACATTTAATCTCTCTAATTCAGGAAAAGATGCAAATAGCTCCTTTGACCAAACTGCTACCTAATTAGACCAAGAGCACTAAAAGTCACTCTCTTACTCCAAGCTAGCTCTGAAAAACACAAAGGTCTGTCTGTTCTGGCTGACTTTTTTCCCTTAGGTAGATAATTGACATGATGCTGGTTTGGCTGCTCAAGCACTAAAGTGTCATAGTGCTGAGTGTCATAAGATAAATATAGGGATAGCTTACAAATATTTCTTCTTGCAATCTGGTATTGCATATGGATGCCTGGAATAAGTAATGTAAATTAAGTCTTCTCTAATTTACATTTAAACAGGGGCTTAAGAAGGATCAGGGAGCACCACTCTGCCTTGAAAAGCTACAGCCTAAAAAGAGTGACAGGGATTGTCATCAGTATTATAATCATTACCAAGTTCCAAAAAAAGACTCTTGTTAGGAATGGATCTGTCTCTGCAGGGGATATCCACGACTGCCGTGCTTGGATAAAATATGAATCAAGGACTAATGCCAAAAAGCCTAAATTACATTTTTAAAAGAGGATGTTACAGTAAAATAGTGATAAGCTGGATAATTATAGAGAATTTTATCTGAGTTTTAGCATAATTAATGACATAAAAACCAAAGTTTGAAACTCACAATCTGTCTATTTTAAATTATGCTTTGAAATTTACATATATCATTGGAATAAAAATAAATGTAGAATGGTAAGATTAATAAGTATAAACTAAACATGGATTAGATTTTGTCCATTGTGAATCATACAACAGAAAGCAAGAATTGTTTTTCATGTTAAGTAGATTCTCATTAACTGCAGGGTGCTTACTAAAACTAATATTAATATTATCTTAGTTAACTTTTCATATATAACAAGTACTGGATAAATAAACCCTGTATGAAATCTGGAAAGTAATTTATAATAAATTTGTGCTAATGATATCTAATGTGCCTAGTTAAAATGGAAGCTTTATTGAAAATAAATGTTACTCATTTACTTCAAAGGGAGTTATCAAATATGTGTAATTTGAATGTAATTTCAGAAATAAAATAATGCTACCTAATGTAAGTAGGACTTACAAATTTCCTCATGATGATGAAGTATACATTTTATATACTTTTTAAAAAATGATTTACCAGTTTAGAAAAAGAAAAAAAACTCAACAACTTCTTTGGTATCGTAGATTCCAACAATTAACTATTTAGGTATACACACTGACAGACAGACAGTCCCCAAAGATCGCCACACTTTAATACAATGGTTATGTAACTTTGTTGCATATGCAAAATCCCTGAAGATTTAATTAAGGTTAAGGACGTTAGAAAAGGAAGATTATCAAGATGCAGGATTATTCAGATATGATCTATGTCATCACATGAGCCTTGAAAAGCAAGAACTTACTCCAAGGAAAGTCGAAAGAAATGTGAAGTGGAAGGCAGCACGTTTAAATAAACCAGAATGAGGCTTGAGGAGGACTTACCCTGTTTTTGCTAGCTTTGAAGGTGAAGGTCATGGAGGCAGCTGCAGAGGACTCTGGCCTAACAGCTGCAGAGGAGAAGGAAGCTCAGTCCCACAACTGTGCAGATCTGAATTTTGCCAAGAAACTGAGAGGGCCTAGAAGTGGAGTCTCCCCAGAAGCTTCCTGGACAGAACACAGCCTGGGAACACCTTGACTTTGGTGTGGTAGTATCTGAGCCAGCCTTCTAAACCATGGGAATGTGAGAGAATAATTACATGTTATTTCAATGCACCTATGTGATATTCTCTTCAAACTTCCACACTCCTCCTGACACCTTCCCCAGCTTAATATGTCATTTCCAACTGGTCTACCCAAGACTTACCGATGTCATTTCCACAAACACTTTAAAACCTGACTTCTCCATGCTACCATCCACATCCAAAGGGCCATCACTCAACCGCCCATCCTGGTAACTGTTTTCTAACTGGTTTTTTTAATTCTAATGTCATCTTTACTCTATAGACATGGTGATTTTTCCAAAACAGAAATCAAATAAACTCTCAGCCTGTGCACTACCTCAGACTTCTCTTGCGTCGCTCCTAGACTTGGTGCTGACAGATACACATTGACCTCTGGGTGTATGCAGAATGCACTGTGCTAAGTGCTTTACATATATTGTGAGGCTTTGTCCTTTTATGTGTCTCTAGATTCACCATGTAAGTCATGTCATTTCTGCAAATGTTGGAAGAAACTGATGTGGAGAGTTACACAGTTCACACAGAGAGCCACAACTAATTGCTGGTAAGTCTCTGAAACTAAGGAGCTCGATACAGTCTACATTTTTTTCTAAAGCTCTCTTTTCTGCCAATAGGTGCTGTCTTTATACATCTTCTTCCCCCTGTCTGTACCATTATTGTCCCTATCTTTACTTCCTCATTTGCTTTATATGACCTGGAAGGTGACCAGCTCACACAAGACTTTCCTGACACCCTGGGCCACCTCACTTTTGCTTCTGGAGAGGCTGTCAAGGAACCTCACTGCTGTCCTAGAACTTACTGTACAGTCAGTCTCTCTGTGTGTTTTCTCCATCAGGGCCACTCCTGCCCCTAATATTGCATTAACTAATCTGTTCCACAAAGCAGGACTCTTGGCTGTCTCTGTTCACCGTGGGGCCCTTAGGCCTTACCTTTGTTCTAACAGGTAAGTACATGATAAAAATAGAGTGAAAGATGGCAATAACAGGACCCTCTCTTAACCAGTCTCCCAAATTGGTGTCCTGGTCTCTCCACATGGTTCTGTGCCAGGTACAGGTAGATTCTGCAACTCACAACTTTTACCTACAACCTCAAAGGCAGATTGAATATTTTATGTTCAGCTTTAGTTTGACTTGATTGACTCAGACCAGGTCCTGTCCCTACACCCAATGACTCTAGTCAGAGACTATATCACAAGGCACATTTCAACATCAGCACCTGTCTCAGAAAGCAGGATATTGTTCCATGTTAAAAAGATACTCACTCACTGTGCACTACATATTCCAAGCTCTTCTACCTGATTAGAACATGGAAACTAGTCCAACAGAACTTAATTAAAAATAATATCAATGTAGTAACAATTACTAGAGGTAAAGCATGTTGCTAAACAATTGACTAATGTTATTTTGTCTGGCATTTATGAAAAATCTGGTAAGGTAAGTATCCATAAATATTGTTATTCCTACCTTGCAGACAAGAAACTGAGGCTTAGGGTTTGTGCTTTGTTCACAATCACACAGTGAAAAAAAGGCAGACTGAATCCAGCTCCAAAGCGTGTGCTCAAAACTGCTCTAAATCCTGCCTTCTTAATAGGAAAACTATTTGGGAATATAGAGCAAACCAAATTTACCAGGTGATTAGCTACATCTGTGAACAGAGACTCTACACAGAGACGGTCACAGACACCTGGCAGATTGGGATGAGGAGGAGGAAAAGAAAGATGTAGACAAAATACTGCAGGGCTGAGTAAATGTAAATAAACAGATCATGTGAAGTTATATCAGCTACAGCTATGTGCACACACACACACACACACACACACACACACACACACACACACACACATAGGCAAACACATCACAAATAAGGAAACCGAAGGCATTTCAATGGTGTGTTTGTCGTACTTTGCCACTCCTGGAGGGTAGATGAAGTCTACCTCACCGAAGCACTCAAAGGAAAAAATGCGTATATGGGTCAGAAAATCATGACTAAAGGCCTTCATTTTATTTTTAAACATTTATTAAATCTCCAAAAGCCTTGTGTTCTGAATTCATGGAATAGACATCTTTACAGGAGAAAGTATAAATTGAATTTCACATGCTGACACTCTTTGTTTTAGAGAACAGGGAATTAAAGAGAAAAGAAATGAATTTTATATAAATTCTGGTACATTATCAAAATGGTACATTAAATTTTTCATATTAAATAATTTAACCATTTAACACATTATAAAATTAAATGTGACAGTTCTGTTTTAAATGATTACAAATCATAGAACTTGAATATAATTTAATAATAGTGTGCAGTGCCATATTATGTCAATCTGATCAATTTCATAATACTACATACTGATGATGTAGAATACTATTAAAACTGCATTAATACAGTTCTCGTTAAAGCATTTTTTCCTCTGCTATTGAGCATATGACCAAATGCTTTCATTTATTTTCTAAACATTACCTGGACATTATTGGTTTCTGTAATTATTTTCTGGATTATTTAATAAGTAATTTCAAAGATTTCAGTTTTATGAAGTATATGGTGCATAATTAAACTATATAGTATGACTCTTAGGTATCTTCCACTGTTTTTGTAGTTAGTCCAGATGAGGATATGTGAATTAAATACTGTTCAAATGGTTATTTATTCTAATTCTGATTACTTAGGAGGTGAGCTGACCGAGATTTTAAAATCTGAAGAATTTAAAAGAAACTGCTTATGAGTCAGGTTTCAAACATCATAGAACAACATTTTTAATGTTTTCAAAATATTGTTATACCATTCAAGATCTTTCACATAACATAATAGATCCATCAAAGATCTTTCACATAACATAATCAAGAAGGACATTCTTACTTTGACTTCATCTCACCAATTATCACATACTGGAAGTAGCTTTTATGTAACACAAATATTCCCATGTTCATTTAAATCTAGCAGAATACAGCATTTGGCTGGACATTTTCTCAACTGATATCTTAGTCCGAAATGTGTCTCTAAGTAAATCATTTCATTTTGTTTTAGAAAGCAGAGGAACGAAGGGGTTGTGGACCAGTGTGGTCACTCACCACGGTGTCCCAGTTCTGTGGAGAACCTGTGTTCGCCTCTTCCTGCCCAAGGCCCTTTGCCTCTCCCTCCCGGTGTCTCCCACGCGTTCCTCCTTCGTAACTCAGCACGGACGGACGCCTTACAGCCCATGCACGTGCCACTGAGAGTCATTCTAAATATCCTGCCAGGCCAACTGCAGCCACTTCATGTTTTTATATCTTGATGATGTGAATTGACATGACTAAGACTGAAAACGATCCTTTACTGCCCAAAATTTACATATTTCAGTTCCAGTCCACTGGAGCTGGAAGCTGCGTTCCGCGCGCCGCTCCTCTCCGCGTGACTCTTGCAGTCTCGCATCACGTTACACTGCGAGTGAGAGACGCCATCGTGCTCTCTGCAGTGCGGTGGCCTCTCCAGACAGTCCCTCCTCTCTTCTGAAGCGCCGCTTCACAACTTCTTCGACCTGATCTTCGTTCTCAGAGGATGGGGTTGAATATTATTTTACTGAGCAATGGAAACAGTCCAAATGAGTGTCTTGAAGCTGCTGGCTCCGCATCTGTCATCTGCCGGCCTCGCAGCCCTCAGCGCCGATCTCGTCCCTCCAGCCTCTCTGCTCACTCACACTGTCTCTGAATGCCCTGGGAGGAAACTCCCTCTCCTCCTCCTCCTCCTCCTCCTCCTCCTCCTCTTCCCTCCCTTGGATCTTTCCCACAATAAACATACTTATTATTAAAAATAATAAAGACTTCTCCCTACATGCCCCTCTCCTTACTGTGTGTAAGTGCCCTGTACAAAAATGCTCCTCAAAAGGATTGTCTTCTTACCATCTCCATTTTTCTCCTTAAATTCTCTCCTTCCTTCTTTTTTGACTCCTTTTTTTTTTTACATCAAAGTCAGACATACATCAAGTCAAATAAAATCTTGTGAAGAAAATATTATTTCATGTTAAGTTTAAAATTATTTAGCTGTATTGTTTAGAACTTGATACAGGCTGAATCACATCCCTTCCCTCTCAAATTCATATGTGAATGTCCTCACCTGGAGTAACTCAGATGTGACTGTATTTGGGGATAGAGATCTCAATAAGATAATTAATTTAAAATGAAATGATTAAGGGAGTATTCTAACACAACATGTGCTTTCATTAAAAAAAAAAGAGAAAATTTGGAGCCTGACAGTGAGAAAGGGAAGACAGTGTGGACACGTGGAATAAGATAGGCATTTACAAGGGGAGGGACCTGGAAAGAAACTAAGCCTGATTACATCCATTGAAAAACTTCAAAGGAACAGCAGGGAATTTGGGCTCACTATTTCAGAGAGTTTGGTTCATGGTTGGCCAGCTCCCAGGAGGAAGTGGCAAAGGGAAAGAAAAGATGTGACACAGGAAAGCTGCTCAATTCACAGCAAACAGGAAGCAGAGAGAGGGAGGAGTTGAAGCCAAAAACATAGCCTTTCAGGTCCTGCCTCCAGTGAGGTCTCTGCCTATGAGGACCCACCTCCTGACAGCACATTCAACAGTGAAGTCATCGATGGATTAATCCATCAGTGAACTCTGAACTGTGATCCAGTCACCTTGAAAGAGCCTCACCTCTGAGCAGGTGGAACTTTGGGGGACATTTTATATCCAAACCACAACACTGGATACAAAAGAATTTTCGATCTATGATGGGATTATTGGAATGTGATCCTGTTGCTAAGTGGAAAAGTATTACCACTTTGTGACAGCTGATGTAGCATATTAATGCAATGTCCTTAGTTTTCTTCAAATAATACATGCATTGTTGTCTCTTGGTTTTTCAGATTTAGGCAATGTATATTGATTTCCTCCTCGGGAAGATGAGAATAAACATCATTTTCACTAATCCTCCACCCATCCTCACAAACATGAGCAGCCATCTCACCCATTCTCAAGATGTAGTTATTCTGATTTATCACTCTAGGAAGCCATTGATTTTAAGTGGCACTATCATTTTATACAGCACTAACAATGAAAAATTCTGCCAATTAAACAATGACAGAACTTTCTTATCATAGACTTTTTGCTAAAAGAGGTCTTTCTGAATTAACCAGATATAGATTTTATCACATATCATTGTAACTCAGTGTGAAAACATAAGCAAAACAAATACTTTAAGGTATACTGATTTTTTTTCCAAATTCTGAATCTGACTGTTGCAATTCACATCTGTTGACTCAGAATATTACTTTCCAGATTTTTCTACACTGTCTTCCTTTGTATCATCAAAAATATTGACAGTACCTGGGTGTCCTGGTGCCTGGGTACATAATCCTAATTTGTTAGGAGTCTCAAATGAGAGAATCATAGGTTTAAATCCTGGCTGAGAAAGAAAGTGAGATCCTATCTCAAGATGACATATTTTTAAAATGGAAATACTGATGAAACTCAGTGGTCAAGCCTTTGCCTAGCATGAGAAGTCCATGGATTCAATTACCAACATCACAAAATATGTACAAAACTGATGATGGAATTTTCACAAAATTTTTTCAGACACTGAAAAATCCAGCTTTGGATCATGATAATTAGATGGAGTCTTTTTCTCCTTCTTTAAGGAGATCATTAAATATATCTACTTTACTACCTCATTTAATCATTCTATCATTGGTTTACTACATATAAAAATACTGATGCAGTACCACCAGATCAATTGCAGAGCACTTCTAGCAGATCACCTGTGTTTGTCAGGTTTCCCTGGGCTTGGAGAAAATAGCCAACTTAAAGGAGAAAAAGATTATTTTAGCTCACAATTTCAGAGGTTTCAGGCCATGTTTGACTAACTTCAAAGAAGGGGCAATCTGGTGGATGCCACGGCAGACCAAGGTAGTCTGTTCGTGGTGATCAGTGAGCAGCGTGTAAGAAAAGAGCATGGGAAAGGAAGGAGGCAGGAACAAGATGCAGTCTGCCACGTCACCCACCCCGATACAGCAAGAACTGTGCATTACCAATCTCCTGGGCACCTCTCCAGCCAATCCAGTGGATTATCAGGATCAATCATCACCTCAGAATATGACTGATATTCATCCACTCTGGAGGATGCAAAGACAAAGGCTCCATTTTGAAAGGAGGAGGAAGCTCTCATTAAATATTGAACTTGCCTGTATTTGCTTTGACCTTGGAATTCCAACATTCCAGAAGTAGAGAAGCAAATTTCTTTTTTTATGTCCTATCTCTGATATGTTCTTACAGAAACAATAATGGGCAAAGACAATTGGCTGGCCATAACCATGTCTGTAGGAGAAGCTGATAGGATTATAAGTCTAGTTTGGGTTTCGAGAGAGAACTTGATGTTGTTTGTACTTCCGTGTACTGTCACACTAGTTGAGTCAAATAATAGCTGCTGCTTTCTATAACCATCCTCTAGACATCACTGGGATGAACAGAAAGGTATTACACTCTAAACAGACACTAAAGAGTTAGGCACTAAGAAATTAGAGGAGAAGCAGAATTGTAAGTGTATGCAATGGGAAGCTAGGCTAGGATATGTGGAATATTCAGTTCTCACCAAAACCTGATCAAATAGTCCTCTTCTCTTAGAAACATACTCCTTATCATACCACAAGGCGTGAAATCAGCACATCAAAAGTAAAATGTACAATATGCTAGTTCACTGACAACACTAACACACTGCTTGGGAGCTGTTGGTTCATGATGTACTTGGGATCAGTCTCTGTCCAAGAGAATTTGAACTCTCTGGAAATCTTCTTGTATGAATTTTTTAAAAAACTTGGAAGAAATTTTTCCTCATATTGGACAAAAATCAAAAGTTTCATGTAGTAGTATCATGTAGTATTAATTGTGAAGATGAAAAAAATTTTCTATATCATCAAGAGCAAAGGATAAATTTTGATTATGCTAGAGGTAAGAGTGATGTCTTTTTTCACTCTCTTGCTCTGCTTCAAAGCACTTAGGACCACATAGTGTACTAGATAATTACTTTTGGTTATTGCTCAGCTCGCTCACTAGAGGACAAATTCACCAGGACAGAGGTAGTTGTAGCATTCGCTGTGGAACCCAAGTGCCTGGCCCCCAACAAGTATTTCATGTCTATTGATGTTAACAATAGTCAGATCTTAGAGACCTAAGATCTGAGCCATATAACTTAAAACTTCTGATATTTCTTACATCTTGAGTGTGTGTGTGTGGTTTTTTTTTTTTTTTCTGATTTCTGTTCTTGTCAAAGTTCCAGACTATAAACCACTGTGCTCTGACTGGTTTCTTTTGTTTCTAACAGTGTTGCTTTAAGGTCCACTCACTCTAAAACACCATATAGACTAGTTTGCAGAACCAGTCTAACCACACCACTCTCCTACCTGACCCACTCCTCGGGACTCGGTCTAGAGCAAACTGCCTGAGCTCTGTGACATAAACTCGGGACCTTCTGCATGGCAGCCCCACCTACCTCACTGTTCCCCACAGCACCCCCCCATCATGCCTCCACCCATCGCCTCCCAGGAGCTCCTGAAACCTCCTTGTCTCTAGTGATGAGAGGGGAGGCCCAGACACTGACCTCTTTCCTCTTCTATTCTCAGGCTTCTTCTAGAAATGCCAGATGCTTCAAGATCAGGGCAATGAGAAAGTCCAGAGAGTGGTCATAATGGCGTCACCAGAAGAGAGGGCATTGTCTAAGCACAGTCACAAGGATAATGTCTGATGGACTACGAGGTTATAGCTGCTGATATCTACAATAAGAAATTGCGCAGAGAGGAATGCATCAAACAGGTGCTCAAATAAGCCTGGTGGAAGCAGATCTGTGGATGTCTTGACATTAGCATTTAGGCTCTGAGAGGTCTGGGAGTGTTAGGCTTCACCCGTGGAGGAGCTGAGTTACAAGAGGCGGCTTACAGGACCAAATCTGTCTGCCAGAGACAAAGAACAGAAGGAGGATATGAGCGGGTGAGATTTTTGTGGAATAAATTTAGTAAGGAAATAAGTGTCTCTTCACCAAATACGCTTTGATTTTTTTTAAAAAAGGACTATGTGTATATATTTCCTCTTCTGCCCATATTTCATAGTATTTCTATAATCTCTCAGAGAACAGAATTCCTTTACTTTCTGAAATCCTAATAAGATAAAATCAAGGAGGAAAAGAAAGAAAATGAATAAAGAAAAGAGAAATTCAATGTATACATACATTGAAGAAAAAAATAAAAGGTAGTTACATGGAAACAAGGAGATAGACTTTTGCAATTG
Organism: Petromus typicus; assembly: GCA_004026965.1. Lineage (NCBI taxonomy): Eukaryota > Metazoa > Chordata > Mammalia > Rodentia > Petromuridae > Petromus > Petromus typicus. The sequence goes on from PVIR01002579.1 coordinate 72,415, forward strand.
AGAAAAGGACCAAGAGATGAGGGGGAAGAAAATAAGAAAATAAAAAGAATTAAGATGTGTTATGTACAGGTACTAATGCATTCTTTATGTACTGAAAACTTGTACTAATCAAAAAGAGAAAGAAGAAATCAGCAAAAAATTCCTTTATGTCGTGCCTGAACAAACATATACCTGTAGGTGACCCATGTTTCCTCCCCTGCATGAAGGAACTGAGGTAGAGAAAAAGATTTCCTATAGACTAGGTGGAAATCTCACTCGATTATTATTGTAATTATTTTACTCATGAATTCGTGAATATGCTATGTGCATCAGAATTCTTGAAAAACTCTTCAAACTTGCAGGGGTTCCTGTGCCTTCCACTCCCCCAGTCCTCAACTCCTCCATCTCCCCAACCAAAATTCACCCCAACCACATTCCCCTCTGTCCTATTGAATATGAATTGTACAGTCTACATCTCAGGACTTAGAGCTTGGAAACTGTCTACATCATTAGGTTACCTGTCATCATCCTTGCTTAGGAATTTCTACTCTAATTTATTCTGAACCCAGGTAACTAGAAGCTTATACTGAAGTGCCTGCCTCAAATCCCAAACCCTCTTCACCTGAGGGGACTTGTGGGGAGAAGGTTCTTTTACTGATGTCTCAGGAAACTACAGTCACCAGAAGTCTTCCAAATCATAATTTCACAAAAACTTCTTTCAGAAATAATGCGAATATGCCACTATGAAACGTAATTTTCCTCTTTTGTTGCTGCTTCCCTCTCTTCTTCCCTCACTACCCATTAATAACGACCAATTAAGAAAACACACACAGTATTGCAGCAGTTGGGAATCTATTTTTTTAAGTAAGTTGTACATCTAATTCCACTCCTTTACACAACTATTTTTATGTTATTAGACTGGTCCAAAAGTAGGGAACCTATTTCCATAAAGAAGCCCCTAAATTAAAATAACCTCATGGAAATATCTAACGCAAAACAGGTGTATCAAATGAAAGACGTTGAACAGAAAAAGAAAATGAAAACGTCCCTGGGGAGTCTGAGAATAAGGTCTAAGCAGTATTAGATGGAACCTTCAATCAGATCGCTGTTCAACCTAATTATGGTCTAAGATGTGCACATATGAAATTAATATTCAGGATCCCGGTGATTTAAAAAGCAGCAATAGGCCACCATTTAAATTCACAGACTTGTAATTCATCTTGTCCCGTGGAACAACTAAGTACAATCTGATATCAGTGCTCAAATTTCTGGACAGAGAAAGCAGTGGCCTCATTTTTTTTTTTTAAAGAAAGAGAATTATTCATATGTAACTTGAATACAAAGGAGAAAATTATGCTAATATCAAGGGGGGGGTAAGTACAAAGCTCCCATCCTTTAGTTCCAACAGCAGTAGAAATCGGCACTTAGCACTTCAGGTCTATCAGAGATGTCACTGCGCACAGACCAGTGTCATATTCCTGAAACACACTCTGAGCCTCCAGCATTCTCATGTCTGTCAGAGCTTTGTATAGTCAGAAGTGAAAACACTGAATTAAGGATGAGAGGCTAGATTGATTAAGCTGCACTGACAATATCTCCTCACCTCCTGCCACTTCCTGCCGTGCTTGTTATTAAACATTGTCTGGGGCAAATGTTCTAGATAAATAAGAAAAAGTAGTTGTGATCTCCCTGTGTCCATTCTAGTCCCAAGAAACAGACTGTAGAGTTCAGAATTGTAGCTTCTGCCTCCCTGGGGTCCGAGTGTCTCTACCAGAACCCATCCCTCCTCCAGGCCTACTGTGTCCTAGGTGCTGGGCAGAACTTGAGTAGAACTGGATGGATCCTCTCCATCCGCTCCACTCACAGGAGGAAGCCCCATGCTACAGTAGAATGATTTCAGGTTTGGGGTCACACCAGTGCCCCACTGTTCACTTCTGGCCTTGTGATTTTGACTGTCACATACCAATGAGTACCCTGCTTCTGCTGCTGTTATTTACTAATTTCTTATTTTTCAATTTACGTGATCACAACTCTAATTTATTTATAGAATCATGGCTATTGAGGGAGGAAAAAGAAACACATAAAATAGCTCCTATTGGGATTACCGTACAAGATGCTTTAGTCAGTCTTGGTTCCTATACTTGTGTGGCACACATTTCACCTGATTGATGCCAGTGTCACTGAGACTGCACTGTGCTGTTGGACACCGCTGGGGGAGGTGGCCAAGCAGTAAGTGAGGCTGCTTTGTTACCACAGAAACACCCTGCTTCCGCCTTCTGAAGCTCATCTCCGATTCCTAACTCCTGTGTACTTCCCAGCTCCACCCTCGCTGCGCTCCCGATGGAGGAATGCTCTGGGTCTGACTGAGCAGGACATTGCTTCTGGGTCTTCACAGAACTATTTTCTCTTAGATCTCATTTACCGTGTCACCTCCTCAGAGTAGCTTTGTATGATTACACCTCTCAGTGGGAAAGCTTGGTGGACGTTTCATTCCAGTATCCACTCTGTTCCTCAACACATGCCATCTCTTCTGACCTTGTCCACCCACATATATGTTATGCCCCCAAGGATCGTTTCATCCCTCTTGCCTAGAAAAGTTCCTGATTCATGGGATATGTGCAATAAACATAGACTTATTGCATGAGTGAATTATTGATCACAGTTCTGTCATTCATTATGGCATCAAATTCAAAGCATGTTGGGTTTCACTCCCATTCAAGTAAAACACTGGAGCCTTGAACAATGATAGCCTTGAACAATGAAAAGAAGAAGAAATTTTAGCACTAAAATGGTCTCACTAGACACTGTTACATTTCTGGACATTCTTTTTAAGTAAAAAACAACAATCTTAACTTTATCAGAATACACAACTTCACTTGCATCTGCGTTGTTTTTTTCAATTGTAAACTGATGTGTGCTGTGAAAAGTAGACAATGTTAACCAAGAAAAATGTTCAAAATAGTACTCTCAGCTTACTGACAGCTGAGAGTATCATTTGGCAGAACTGAGGCCTCCTATAGACAGTAACAAAGATGGTCTCAGTCAAATGCCTAATGCATCTTGCTGGGGCTGTAAATATGGGAGGAGGCTCATTCCATGCAGCTTTGGCTAAGACAGCCTTGTTAATGTATATAAGCTAAAGAAAAGGCTGCCACACTTACCAGGTAACAGTTAGTGTAATGTGATCAGATATTCCCTGACAGGATAAAAATAAAGCTCTACTAACATCTATGAAGAAATCATCTCTTCAGAATCTTTTGAACTAAATGATTTTCATGGAGCACATATATCAAAAAGTTATTTTAAATCCATATTGAACCAACTGATGAGAGATAACAAAATATTTAACAATTTCTGATCAAATGGACAATAGAACTTATTAACTGAACTACATATCAGTTAAATTTGTAATAATATTGAAGTCAGAAGTACCTGAATTTGTCTGCTGTATGTTCCTCATTTTATTTTTTTATGTAGTCTTTGGAATTGAATGCAGGTCTTCATGAATGATAAACACACTGTAGACTGCTAAGATATACATTCAGGTCCTTCTCCTGCTTTCCTTTAAATAAACCCATTTTAATACTCAACTAGTAAGAGTTTTTACAATAGTTATACTACAAAGTAAGGCTCTTGAGCTGGCAATAAGTGCTATGTATCTTTTTATAAAGCTAAAACATCCTTTCCCCCCCCAAATCCAAGTTAGGAGAAAACTAAAAATAGAAAATAGCCCCATATTTATATCGCAGTAGTCAGAATACAAATAAACATCCTCAGTGAAAACACATCAGTGCTTCCAATTAAGGCAATATAATTGCATGCTTCGAAGTGGAACAATGGAAAAATCTGACAACTCATTGTATTAATATGAGACACAGACTTTAGAGACATATAAAAAATAACATTTAATCTTTGTAAGGCATCTGCTTCGATATACTTTTTGCATAACATTAATGTATTGTGTGTAAACACACACATTAGATAGATAAATAGATAGCTGGATAGATAAACATATGTTAAAGAGCTAGATGAAATCTGGTGCAACCCACTAATTCACTTCAGTAAGCCATTTCCCTGCTCCTGTCTCAAGTTCACATGTCTTCTGCAGGTTCACTGTTTTTCAGGGAAGATATGAAAGCATTACAAGTTAGTGTTCAGGCAATTCCATTCCTGACAGGCAAATCGCAAACTGACCAGGTGTGAAGGTAGAAGACAAAGTTTCAGATTAATCAGAGTGGTATAACAACTGAGGGCAATGCTTTTTATTGTGTGAGTATGTAAATCTTTATTTTATTTGTAAAGTGGAGTACAATATATAATCATTCGGGAAAGAATAAGTCAACTCATAATCTGTTTAAAACAACTATTTAAAGCATAACATTATTTCCTGTATCTTTGTAAGATTATACTATACTTAGTGATCACTTTTTGTCTTATAATTTTGCTTTGTTCTCTAAAATAATCTAAGCAAAACTAAGCATTTTTAGCAACTGTCTATGTTAAACATTACTATTGCTGGGCTGCCAGTGAATATATAAGATTTAAGAAAAAGTTATATTTGTTATTAAAGAAAAAAGAGAAGAGTCATATAAAGTTATGAAGTAGGTGGTTGAAGAATTATTTTTCCAGTGGAATGAGTATAAATGCTTACTGTAATTATCTACAGAAACTCCTCCAGAAGATGAATGGCAGGTCATTGTTCTATAACCCAGAGAAGAAGCATTGTTAATTCACTTTGGTTTCTATATGAAAATTAAAGGGGGAAGCAGCTAGCCCCTTGGGAAAATGTAAAGAAATAATCACTATTTTTGTGGGCCCATGACAAATAATGTAGATACAGTTAGGATGGTTTTGTTTTAACTTAACCTTCTAATTTTTCTTTTTTTTTTTTTGTAGCTCAGGCTGGCTCCAAACTCACTATGAGTGAGTTTGCCCTCGAACTCACAGCAATCCTCCTGCCTCTGTCTCCTGAGTTCTGAGATTACAAGCATGAGCCACTATGCCCGGCACTGTGGTACATAGTAACTAGAGATGGAACTCAGAATCTTGTACTGGCAAGGCAGACACTGAAACTACTGAGCTAAATCCTAATTTCTGACACATTTTTAATATATTCTCTTCCTACGTTCTTAAACTTTTTCAACTTAAAAGCATTTTCAGATATTGTGTAGTGCATAAAATTATGTGTAATATCTAAACCATCTTCCAACAGAATGGAAATACTAACATTGCAAGCCTGCTACAGTGCTCCAAGCTAGAACAACTTTCTATATAGAAAATGTTAAACTATGAAACTGATATCATCATAATCTACACTATTTTTTCATGACACATTTTATGTGGTAGTGCAGATTTATTTTGTATGATGTATTTACTTGACACAAACACACATTTCAGTAGTTCTTAAGTATGTAACAATACATTTTTTGAAGTCCTTCTAGTACACACGATTACAGTTTCCAGCCTGACGGATCAAGGTACAAGATTAGAGTGTCTGTCATTGCAACATTAAGATATGCTTATAGTTTACAGCCACTGTCCCACTCCAGGTTTGCCAGGACCGTTGCATAACTGGACATTCTGAGTCTTCTTGTCTCTTTCACCAATGTGTGACATTATAGAATAAATCCATGGATCGAGTTTCAGACTTAAGTTTTAAAAGTTGAATCAAGAAGCCAAGCACAGTGGCACATGTGTGTAATCCCAGTGCTTTAGGATTCTGAAGCAAGAGGTTTGCAAGTTCATTGCAAGTTCTAACCTGACCTGGGTAATTTAGCAACTTAGTGATACTGCTGTTTGCTAAATGTCATTGTAGCATCAGCAAAGCACACTATATTTGTCATTTTACCCATAATTCCACTGCTCAAATTTTCATATGCTAAAAATCCTTGTGGTTCAGGCTCTGTGGCATGAGAAAAATTATTCTCCTTTGTAAATTGTGAGAGTAACCTGAAGTATTCTGTCTGGCTTATAGTCAGATATTTGAAGGCTTTGGTACTCTTGGGTGAAACTATGTCAAATACTAAGCTGGAATTAAAGCAAAGAAAAAAATAATATCACATCAACTTTTAATTCATTGTTGTCTTAGAACCCAAGGGTGCTGAGAGGTTTGACAAATGATCACTAAGAATAACATGCTTGAAATACACTCCAAAGAAGAAGAAAGTAAACAAAGAAGCTCAAATAGTTCAAGGCAGCAATGCACACTTACACTATGTAGGACCAAAAATAAAAGTCTAAAGGGAAACTAAAAAGCTTTGAGATTGGCCTTTAGGATGGTGAATATGAGAAGGGGAAGGATTTCTAGTTAAAGCCTTTCAAGATCCAACAGATTATACTTTTTGATGGCCAACAGCATTGCTCTGACCTTGACTGCTGCTGGAGTAAAGAGCGGGGCATTCAAATATGGCCAAGCATTTGCTTCACGTCAGACGCTGAGAATAATGATGGCCCAAGAATAGAGGGCTTTTTGCTATATTCTTTGTTCTCTGTGGGAAGAAAATCTGAGAAAGATTTTCTATTATACTCCAAATGCTGTTCTTCCTGGCTGTTCATAATAGTGGGAAAGGAAAAGGGTTATTAAATGAAGGGGAGTTTATCTAGGGACATAGATATGTAAAAAAAACTTCAGTGTATTTCATGTCAATAGTGTCTTGGATTCTACTTTCTCTGTTTTAACTCATGTAATGCTAAAAACACAGAGATTGAAATTATACTTTTATTTGGGAGACATGTGAACAGAGAGAGTAGTAAGCCATGTGCCATGACCGTTCATTGACTGATACAAGTAAGATCTGCATCGTAATCTGCTGAGCCCAAAGCCCTGAGTCTTTAATCACTGTCCTTTTCTACTCATCACTAAATTTTAAGACTTGTGGAGCTGTCTCAGTAAGTCCTATCATTTGATCCATCAATCTTTAGGAAGGTACTAGTCTGAAGTTCCTGTGTCCCAGTATCTGCTGCTGGGGAGAGCTGACCTCTAGCTTTTATTAAGAATCCATCTGTGATGGGAGCTCACTCTCAAGACTGAACCCTCTATGAATTCAATTTTAAAAGACTGGAGAGATGAAACTCATTTCATTCAGGTGGCAAAAACCCTGTTCTCCTCCATGGACACAATCAGACCATAACAAAGCACCCGATACCTGACAGGCTTCCCACTATTAAATCATTGCCATAGCAGAAACACCTTCATACACTTAGGTGAGGAGATCCTTCACTACAGTTTCAAGTGGAGAATCATTTTCTCTATTGAAAGATCAATTTTTGCAGATCATTTAATTACAACAGTTAACCAAAACACCTAGGAAGGCATGCACTTACAATCATCGAGATCAATGAAATGTTTGATATCCACCCATTTGACATATTATTTCAACTGATATTTGGTATATTATTTCAGAATCATTCTCAAAGTTCATTCAGTGATCTGATGGAGAGCCTTCATCTTAAATAACATTGATTATTTATTTTTCTTTTCTTTTTTGCAAAATGAGAAAGTACTATCTTTACAAAAACACTAAATTGCACAATAGTATTAAAGATATGATGTTTGAGTCAAATATTAAATCTCCCAGTTTTCGAAAGTGCAGCGTATGACTCTTGAGAAAGTCTGTATTTGAACTGAGTAAGATTAACTGTTCACAATAGGAATCCATTTCAGTGCAGCATGGGGGAGGGAACATTCATTACCGAGAATTGTACATTGTCCATGCTAGACTGAAGCTTGGGGCTTAATGAGAATTTACTGAGTGCTTTCTTCTTCACACCTGCCCCTGGAATGCATTCACAAATCAGTTCTTTTGACAGCCAGATACTAGAAGTCACTCACAATATTCCAATGAATAGGATACAAGAAATATAATCCCCTCAAATTGTGTCCCTCTAATTTTCGAGTTAAGTAATTATACCTTCTAGAAGTACATTTTACAAGTCTACTCTATGGCTTCTATCATCTTCAATATGCTTCTTCTTAACACAGAGTGAAAATAATGCAATGTGTTAGAATTTCTGAATTCTTGCTTTCTAAAAAATTGCAATTCTTACCTTTTACCTCTGTCTTCAGTTATATGGTTAAGAACATATTAAATTGAACATGAATATAATCTTGATTATTCCTCAAAATGATCTACAATAATAGATATTATTGATCAAAATAAACTGATTCTCAGAAGCTAAAGGTATCTAGGTTCCATTGCTAAGTGTTGGCATGATAACTGCTTTTAAAATTCAATTCAAAAAATCAATTTTTACCATAGCAATAGAGAACTTATCATAGAATTAAAGAGAGAATAAATGAAAGTTTCTATTTCAATTAAAATTTTTTGCAAGTATTTGTCCTACATAAACTTCTTTCTGTGTGTGTGTGTGTGTGTGTGTGTGTGTGTGTGTGTCTGTCTGTGTGTGTATGTGTATGTGTCTGTCTGAATTATTGCTCCACTGGTGAACTACATGAGCCCATCTACAGGAAACTTGAAAGACTCTGAGCCTGCAGTACCATCCCTATACTCATCACTAGTATTTAGTTTCTTACTTTTCTACTGGAGCCATGCTCTTGAACTGAAGCATCAACAACTCTGAAATGATTATGCTATTAGATAAAGGTGGGAAGGTACCACATTAAATCATTATAAGGCACTAAAAGCATTCTACAGTCCAATTGGAACAATTATCCAGAATGGGAAGCAGATTCTTCAAGAGCCAGATTACCCAGAATCCAAACAAGTAAGTCTGATGCTAGTGAGTGTAGAAGAGAAAGGTTGAGTGTTCACAAACTGGACTCAAATATGCACTCAGATTTTCCAGGCAGTTGGAAATGCCTACCAAATGCCTTCATGCACATAATACTGTAGTCAGACAGATATTTTTACATTCCGGGGCTTTTTCAGCAGTTTGTCCTTGACAGAGTCCTTACAATAACACCAGACGTTCAGACCTATGGGGCTGTTGCTCATGGTTCTTCACGACATATTTTCTATCACCTTTGTTTCCTTCAAGATCTATTCTCTGGTGCTTTTCTTTCTAACACTCAGGGGTGAAATGAGGTGGAAGTGGCAGCAAAAGATATATTTTTCACTTGTAAACAATAATTGCATATTTGTGGGTAAACAGTCACTTAAATATCAAAGGCATATCCAGGACTAGTGCCAGGCATAATAGCTCATAATGCAGCCACTCCTTGAATCACAGCCGCCTAGCAGAGTCTCTTCTCTGAAAACTTCATCTCTTCCACCCTATACTTAAATAAAGTCTAAATAAAATAGAGGGTATTCATTTGGGAAATGCATTACTTTAAAGCACATTGTAATCACAATTCAAGCTAGGGGTGGGTTACCTTTCTCAGAGTAGTTTCCACTAAGTTTGCCCCTGTTTTCTTAGAAATTGTTATCTCGAGGTCACGGAGTAAAAGATAATTGCTTTGGGAACATTAGTAAAGCCATGAAATATACTGTGTTCACCCAACACTGATCAAACCAAGACAAATGAAGGTTTTACAATGCCTTTATATGAGCTTTTCACCTGAAAATAAGCATTTTGTATGGTTTGTCTTTAAAGATTTCTAACTCTCAAATGTTATCTTTATTATCTAAAAGCCTCTTATAAAGAGCTCTAAAAATGCAAACAGACCAAAAATGAGGAAGTACAATAAAAATGAAAACTAAGGAAATTTGTTTAGATTTCCCATTAATAAAACAATTAAAACTTAAAACATAGAGAAACATTTTTTGATCTACAAATTTGAGATTTTATGAAATAAAATTGTAGGTGAATGTAAAAAGTTTGGTGAAAAGTTTTTGTAAAGTAACTTATCAATGTATGTCAAAAATATAAACCGTAGTCTCTGTTCATATGGAAATAAACATAAACATGTAGCAAAGCACATAAGAATAAGTTTTATTTGTCTCAATACTGGGCAATTAGAAATAATTATTACTCAACACTAAGGATTATGTAAATAGTGTTATAGTTACACTGTAACATCTTCAAGGTTAAAAAGTAATACAGAGATTATATAGTGGTGGTCAGATAGGGATAACTGTTGAGCAAAAGTGAAAAGTACATGACTTCTTTTAAAAATAGATTTTAAAAAAGTAAATCATCAATGAAAGGGAAAGAAATTAGAGAAATAAATGCCAAAATGGTAGCACTAAATAAGCTGTTGTGCTTATTTTTTTCTTGAATCTATAAAGAGAAAAAGCTAATCATTTGTAAATAAAGCAAATCATTCTCTTCACTAAATCCTAGACAACTATGTGGCTGTCTCATTTAAAGGTAACAAGGTAGTAGAAGACCAAAGCCTCCAAGATGACAAAGCATCCTGAAATATGGACAGTGATAGCTCAACTGTAGAATACTAAAAGGGAGAAACAATTTACAGACATATTTGAAGTAAGAACATGGTTTCTTTTCATAAACAGAGCCCTTCAGAAACAAGTATTTGCTCTTGGCAAGGAAATGCCTTGGCTGGGTGGCTTGGAGTCAACAGTGGGCTGAAGGCAAGGAAGAGAGAGAGAACAGAAGGAAAGAAGAAACAGATGATGAATGGATCTTCTGGGAAAGAGAAATGATAATAATTTATACATAAAGTTCAAGAAAAAAGAAAAGATAAGCACATGGAGCTCTATAAAACTTCCCGAATTAACTTTCTAATATTTCCTATCTGCAGAAATGTTTTGGTTGCTTCTAATCTGAAAGAAATTCTATTGTCTTCCAGCCTTTCAGTGTTCTTTGGAAAGGAACCATGACCTGAGGTATTGTTGTCTTTGGAGATTAAGAAAAATGCAGTTCTCTGCGATCATTCTTCTGATTCTCTCCAATTAGAACCAGTTTGAGGCAGTTCCGTGTGGCCTCTGCAGCTTGGCGACTATTAAATAATTGGAGTTGAGATGTCAAATATTTCTCTAATGAGCATGAGGTCCAAAGTAAACCCTGAAGTGAATTTTATGATAGCGAGGTATTTTCAATGTGTCTGCTTCTGGAGATGAGTGAGGACTGCTATACCTCCAAAAATATGCATGACTGCTCAGGCAAAAAAGAAAGAAAATGAGCATAAAGGAGACAGGAATCTCTTTCAGTAGTAGATTAAGAGGATTATCACTTTTAAATAGTTATTTCCATCACCCGGATTTAGAAACCCAGCCCCAGAATTACTGATTCTGAATATTTCTAATTCTATTCATATCTAGCTAAATGTAGAAAGCTGGAGAAAGAAGGATTCTTTGGAAAAGAAAACAATACCCTAAGCCCTCAGAAATGTCTAGCGTGTTGGTGGAGCTTCACTATTTTTGACAAAGTGTAGCTGGCTAAGCACAGATCCACACAGGTGCTGCTCAGAAACACAGCGGAACATCAGCTCCCTGTGCAGCTCCAGGTCACCGCCTGTTCTATTGCACTGAGCTGAAGGTGAACCCAAGAGTATCCTGGTACCTGGCCAGGTGACTCCCACTGCAGTGCTCTTCCTTTCTAGGTCAGTAGCCAACGTGACCAAGGACATCAATGATTCTCATACTGTCAAATTTGAAAAAGGAACATGGTGAAGACTGTCTATTATTTTTTCCCAAACAAGGGCAAGAGTCTCCCCTTTGGCTAAAGGTTCATTTTGAGGTTTTCTCAAAGCAAAGGAAATCAACTTTCTGACAGTTAATATGGCTTTCAAATCATGACACTTTTACAGCAAGAATGTGAACATTTTAAATGAGCATGTGACGCAAGGATATAACTCTGTGTTGCCTCCTCTTCACTGAAACAACTACAAGCAACTCGCGATACTCTGAACACAGCTATTTGAATCATGTTTTGTGACACACAAGCTTTCCAATCCTTTGAAACAGTTTGTTGGCTTGGAAGCAGACTTTGCCTCACTGTTTGGAGTGTGGACACGTTTGTGCTTGTCTCTCCTATTGCTTTGGGGATTTTCCCAGTGCAAATTCTCTTGGAACTCAACTCACCAGCTTTGTACAGATGTACTGTAACTGACTCTTTGTTTATGATCCTGTATCCAGTTTTTTTTTTTTTTCCAAATGGGCGTAGACAGATTAGACACACTTCTGAGGGACCCATTGTGCATTGTGAGCCCTGCATGTTTAATTGCAAAAAGAAAAAAAAAAAAAAAAAAAGACCAACAACCCAGCTGCTTAATTTATGGATATCAGCAACAGAGCCAGCAATTTCAACATGGAAAGTGGAACTCTCATCATTCATAAAGTTGGCAAGAGTTTCCTCAGAATTTCAACCTGAACAAGAATCTCTTTGTTTTTTTCCAATTACTTTTTCAAACAAGTACGTTGAGCGCTCATGGAAGGTACTTGTTTTCCCAAGCAAAGTCCTCAATTTCACCAATGAACAGGTGCAGTACAGGGAGTGCCACCGAAAGCATTATAAAGCTGCCCCAAATCCACTAATATATTGTAACTTTATTCAAGTGATCCAATTTTAGGAATAGTCCAATCTGAGCTTCTATGCCCCTCTTGTTCTATTTTGTTGACAGTATCTTCAAATCCATCAATTCCAATGGTGATTTTTTTTTTTAACAATCAGCTGGGTCTGGAAATAAACACATTTCTCACATTTCTTCTCTAATGTATTACCTCATATAATTTTGACTCATTTCCTTCTTTACTTGGCCCCGTGCCATAAATATCATAGGGACTCCTCAGTGCCCTCTAATGAAAATAAATTGTGTTGAGGGTGGGTGTGGGCAAGGCCCATGGTAACAGTTCTGTTCTGGGCCTTACTTTATTTTTTTACCATTTCTTTTTCAGGTCTTTCCTTTGGTAAACTGCAGGCTTTCCCCATCTATTTGCTTCATAGTTCTTCCAGAACTTCATTACAGTGCTTTCCTAGGAAGCTGTCTCTATAGTTCTAAGATTTTGGAACCTTCTTGAAATAAGATGACAGTGGAATAAGAAGTAATTGTTATCTCAGAAATTAAATTATTTTTGGTGCAATCCAGAAAGGATTTTCTTTAATTATGAAATTATTTTCAAGCACAAATACATTTTGATGTATTGCAAATAGATCATCTTTAGCATGGAACAATGTAAAAAGTGTAATTCATGACAAATACCTACTCAGCAATAAGTAACAAGAGACAGAAAACACACACATATGCGTGGAAAATGTTGATTTTAAAATAAAAATGTCAGTGTACAAAGATCTATTAAACAGAGGCATTCCATCCTAAATTATTCCACCAGAGCTCTTAAAATTCCCAAGTGCAATAGATTTTTGGTTACTAATAATTGAGTCTGGATTCTTGCCCACAAATTAAAGATAACATGCTCCCATATCCTATTACTAATTCCTTTAACAAGGCTTCCTCTGAGTATTTTTCCCTTTTTAACCTTTTGGTTACTGAAATGATATTCACCAGACTTTTCATAGAAGGCGTTTCAATCTCATTTCTGTCTGAGTGTTTAGGCCGCAGCTGTTTCACGGGACATCACGATTCCAACTACTGCTTGTTTCAACATTGTGCCAGTGTCGAGTAGTTGGATTTGGATGAGTGATGAGACAATAACACGTGTCTGTATACATGAGGATGGGAGTAAAGGACAAGCTGATTGCATATCCAGAGACCTTCTTGGGCAATTTCCATTCACAGAGCTAGGGAAGTCAGAGCCTAAGTTTTTGTTTGTCAAGTTTGAAAAACCACAACCTAAAGAGAAATTAAATCCAAAGGAACATAACTCTCCTCTTACCTATGGGGCCTCTGTCTGGAGATTCTGAGAGGACACTTGGGATTGCAGATAGTAAGAGATTCTGTTGCTGTTGTGTTTGTCCCTATATACACACATCTATGATAAAGTATAATTTATAAATCATTCAGAGTAAGAGATTAAAGATATTAACCAACAAAATAAAACAATATATCATAATAAAAGTTAGGTGAAGTTGATATTTCCTTCAAAATATCTGACTGTACATTACTCTACTTCCTGTGAGATGCTTCTCCTTAATGATGTATATGTTCCAGCTTCTTTTTTGGCACCCGAACTGCCCACATAACTGATCTTGCATCTTGGGGTCTTTACCTTGCAAAATAAAGGTTACTAAAACACAAATTCTGTGATCCCATCAGAACCAATTCAAGCCCAATTTGGTAGCCTACATGTCATTTGGAGCAGGATGGCACAAGGTTTCATCTTGCTGGTCAAAATGGCCCCAAATTTCAAATCACTGATTTGGTTATTTCTCAAATTTTCTATTTTGTGTGTCAGGGACATGGTTGACCACAATTAACTGAAAATATGAAAAGTACAGTCATGGATAGGAGGGGACTGCTATACTGACTTCTATGGAGATATATTTTGAATTTGTTTTCCTGGACTGACCCTAGATCAGACTCCATGTCTGGAAGTTCCTATAGGTGTAATTTATTTTTAAACTTATCATCACTGTGCCTGGATGGGTGAGTATTATTCTAGTTATACCAACAGTTTTTTTTTTTTTTTTAGAAATAAAAGTAACATACAATTTCTCAGGTGGGATATTTGTTTCCTCACATACAAGATAATAATGATAACTTACATTCCTTACAGAGTTTGTGTGAAGATTAAGTGTTGTTTCATGATAGTATCATCAGAAAATGTAAGACCATCCTTTAGGCAAAAAAGAAATCTGACTTTTGGACCATGAATGTAATAATGTCTATGAAATTTAAACTTGAAATAACTACAGTTCTGGGATACTAGAGATGTGAGTTTTTATTTGACCTTAAAGACAAGCTAAAAGGAAAGATGGTCTGCTATTTACATTCACAGCAAATCTTTAACAAAATTTCATCATTTCCCATTCATTTTATTGATAGTTATTTATGAAAAAACATGATGAAGCATATAAACTTACACAAATGGAGCTTAGAGTTTAATAAGAGGAGCTGGATACTAAGCAAATAATCACACCAGCAATTTTATAATTGAAATAATGGAGGAAGAATATTTTTGAGAGTATAAAACAAAGCCCAGATCATATTTCACATTTTGGTGAAATTGTTCAGAAATGACTTGAAGCTGAGACCTGGAAGATGAGTAGGAGTCACTCAGTGAAACACAGGAGGAAAGGCTGAAGAAGAGCTTCAGGGAGGAGGAGCTCCAGACTCAGAAAAATCAAGGAGTGGAGCAAACTCATGACACTCAAAATGCAGGGAGACATAAAGCCACGTGGGAACCTAAATTCCAGGGCTGGGAATGCTGGGAAAAGCTTCAACATGAGCAGAAAGAATGCAAAGTCATAAGCACAGAATCATAACTTCAGTGCGTTTTTCTCAAATACAACTTTTTATAAGTGTATATTTGTGATCATTTAATACTAGTCTCTTTTGTTCTGGATCCATAATTTTTTCACCTAGCTCTCTAGAGTCTTAAACTTTTCAGAGGTGGGACAGTTGCAAGGAGAGGGCAGGGAGGGGTTCTGGCCAGAGCTTTGCTTCTCTCCCCCCACAATATACCCTGAGTGATGCTAGCAGACTCAATGGGCAAGGACGATCTCCTTTGATAAATTTGACATATATAGATAGGTGATTAGAGAAAAAAAAATCCAAAACCAGGAAGAGGTGAAGAGAAAGACAGATAGAGGGAGACAGACAGACAGAGACAGAAAGACAGGGAAATGGAGAAAGAGAGAGAGAGATATGGAAAGAGAGTTATGGCTTTCATCTACATTTTCTTCCTTGTTTCCTAAAGGAGTTTGATTTTCTTTCTGAGACCTTATCATCATCTTTTGTGCTGAAAGCTTGCCTACCAATCATTACATGATATCAGATCATTTGTCTTAAAATGGGGCCCCGTCTGCTAGTTCACAGGCCTCAGGAAGCCTGCAGGGCCTCCAGAAACATGCTTGCTAGTGACTGTCCCTTTTTATGGAAGGGAGAGCTTGCATTTTCCCACTGGGTGAAGCTAATTTGCCTTGACTGTGGTACTACTTCCTCTGGCTCTTCTTTCTGAGGTTTTTAATGCCTTCTTATTGCAGCTTTCAGGGTTTCATTCAGGATGGTTGAGGATATTCTGAGACCAGAGGAGGGAAGAAGCTCAAACACAGTACCTCTTGTGCCCTGGAAAACTCTGGGTGCAGAGTCTCCAGATTGAGGAAGCAGTGCAGGTGGCTAGCAGCTGATGCACAGGAAGTTACAAGGACATGGATTTGGGGTCCCTGGTACAGCTCTGTTCTTCAGGTTAGCTGATATGCAAAGAATGGGAGGGTTCAATCTGAAGAAGGTAATACAAGAAGACATTGGATGAGACTTCTATCACAGCATTCTCAAACAGAACCAGAGCTCCTGACCCATTTATATTGTCATCTCTGGCAGAAAGCTACTTTTCAGCCTCTCTCTACCTAGACCAGCAAGCTTCCCACCTGAGGCAGATCAGACATCCACAAAATGGACAGATGTTATTGTATATTCTCTAATGTAAATACTTTCAAAATTCCCATGCCTGATCTGTGCTTGTTAAGGAAGGAAGTGTATTCCACCCACATAGAGTAAGGAGGTCTGTCAGTATCTGATTGGGAGAAACATCCGCGTGGAACCTGTCAGCCAGGCCAGAATCATTGGCTTGAACTGAAACTGTGAAAGACCTTCTGCAAAGTTCAACCTTGTACAAATAGTTTTAAGATCTCGGTAAGCATGTGACTAATTCACTTATATGGCAGAGAGAGTTGTACTCACCAGATATCACACAGGGGCATTGACACTTTTCAGCTTCCCTGGAAGGTAAGTTAAGGCCCCTGATTTTTTTGGCTGGTGTTGTGAGCTGAAGACCCTCTCTGGTCTGACATAGCAAAGACAGGTTATGAGTTTTCTGCAGTCTCCTGGGCTGCTCAGACATCAGAACGAGGCTGGATCACCTGGATGTACAGCACCTCCCCAGTGACTGCTTGTAAGGTCTACACATGGTGTCCACTGGCTTTCCCTGGACTAATTTATCTGTGTAGACTGATCCAAGCCACATAAGTAATTTAAGGTAAATCTTCTCTTAGCTCCCCCAGCTCCCCAAGGCCTCCACTTATTCCCTCCTACTCCAGAGCCCATGATTAGCTTCTGTCCTCTTCACTCGACTGTGCTGCATTCTCAAGACTGCCCATGAGCAGAATCAGCTCAGTGTTTGACCATTTCTTGTTTTTCTTTCAAGAAAATTTGCAATTTGACTTCAAAAATTGCAATTTGACTTCAAAAATCATTTCATTTTTCTTTGAGTTCTCTTTTTTGTGTGTCTTTATGGTACCATTAAATCAAATAACATAAAGGTATTCATTGAGCAACTACTTAGAGTAAAACTGTTTTATTCCTTTAAACATTGTTTCCTTTATGCTTTTCTATTTAGGTATTTGTAGCTATCCCTATAGAGTCCCTAAAGCTCAGGGTCTTAATCTATAAAATAGGAATGATGATGTCCTCCCTTTAGTTGCCAGGGAGATAACATTTATAAAAGAACCTGTACTAGAGTCTAAAGTACACAGGAGGTGCAACCAGTCCCCTACCAATCTTTTGGGAGAGTAACAACTATTCCAGCAACTGTTAGATTGCTATCTGAGTGCTCACATCTCCAGAAAATTCTAATTACACATCTTAATTAAATTTTCTCTGACAGATATATGAGATCACACAAATTGTGTACATCAGTGTTGTACCATATGATGTTTTGGGACATGTATACATTATGTACAGTTTAAATCAGATTAAACATGTCTACCTTTACAAACATTTATTATTTCTTTATGGTGAAAAAAATAAAAGACTTTTCTTCTAGCTTTTGGAAATATGCCATTCACTATCAGGACTGTATATATCCCGCTCTACAATAGCACACCAGGACTTGTTACACCTCTCTACTGTAACTTTTAGCCACAAATCATTCATCCTCCCCTTCGTTCTCTCGAGATTCTAGTGACTACCATTTAACCTTGAAGTTCTATAAGATCAACTGTTTTTTTAGATGACATATACAAGTGAAATCAGTATTAAGCAGTATTCTCTTCATGCTCAGCTTATTTCACTCAACACCATGATCTTCAGTTCCATCCGTGTTGCCTAGCATGACATGATTTCATTTGTCTTTGTGGTTAAATAGTACCAAATTGTGCATATATACATCATATTTTCTTTAACTATTCTTCAGTTGATGAGCATTTTGACATTTTATAAGGCATATTTTAAACAGAATATTCATATTTATTTCATAGCCAATAACTTAGTAATTTCTTACCTCCACTTTACCATAACCTCTCATCTGCCAAAAAGTCACTATACCTTGTACCACTGCATTACTAATCATCAAAGGTTGAAACTTGACATATAGTTTGATTCATCCCAATTTACTTGTGATATTAACTCAGTAAAACAGGAGATAATATCAATATTGGCAATTTTTCTGTCAATTCAAAATTGAACTGGATGTGACTCCTGATGTCAGGTTTGGGAAGCACATAGTATAGATCTGTCTACTAGAGAGGAGAAATTTGAAGGTTTAGTCCGTGGAAGAGCCTTTGTATTGTATAACCTGAGATTTATAGTTAGAAGGATAGTGATGGTTGTGGAGAAAATGGAGACATCCAAGATCTAGGACAGAAGTGGACTAGGAGAGCAACAGGACTGGAAGGCTGTGACTAATGTGTAAGATAATGAGATGAAAGAATTCTGGGAAATATGTAGGATAGATGTGAGCATGGAAAGGTTTCAGCTTGTTTATTTGTTTTAAGAAAGAAAATATTTTGAAAATGAAAGTTTGGTTGTCATGTACATTATTTGCATAGAGGCTGAAGGCAAGAATAGGAAAATGATGGAGATGATGACCTTGAAATGAGATCAGCTTCTTCAATAAGGAGATGAGTGATGGATATAGACGGGAATCAGATGCTTGTCCAGTGGCCTGGCGCTGATAGTCTCCAGTGGCATCAGAGTGCGAAGGGGCGAAGTGAACTCTGGGAGGACCCTCTGAAGAAGGACCCTGGCCTCCACCTTTCTGTGAAGCTCCTGCACCAGAACCTTGGCATCTACCATAAAGCAGCACATAATTAAAAATCGGAGGGGTCCTTTCACAAGGTTAGTTGCTGAAGTACCTCATTTTAGGAGTTTCTCATCTAGAAAGAGGATGTCAGCATGAATGTCAAAGGCACATTAGAAAGAGTTCCAGTAAGTTTGTGTCTATTGAAATTATTTACCTTAAATAAATCTCTCAGGTCTTCTTCACTGCTTCCAACTTACACAGGTCACTAAACGAGACTGCCAGAGACCACCTACTCAGAAAGCTAAAGATCTGATTGGCTCAAACATCATTGTGTGGATAGCATCCAAAGATTTCCATCTCCCCAGATTTCACAGGACTGTGAATTTATGTAAACCACCAACATTCTGAGGTTAGTGGTGCAAGGAATAAACAGAGAGCTGAACAGATAATTCAAGCTGTGTAGCAATTTGGAAAACGTAGTTCTATCTCAGATTAATAAAATGGAAATTGCACTTCTAGAACTATGTGACTTCCTGTAACTGCCAAATCTCTTTTGCATTTGTATGATCAAAAACTCATAATCCTATTGAATGCACACAAAATTGGATAATAAAGTTCTCCAAGTGTTATTGTTAGTATCTGTTCACCAAAACTAACACAGAGGGAGGTTATATGTGCAAAACATAGTGTATTATAAACTTTAGAATCTCTTACAGTTTTTCAGGGTGGAAATATATATTCAAATTAAGATTTGAAAGGTCCTTCCTATCAGACCAAACAGGCATATCTATTATATTAAAAAAAAGAAAAGTAGCCTGGTTGGCTATTGTGTGCATGAGAAAAGTAGAAATTTGCTGTTGGTATGTTTTTGCATCATCATCTGAATGAAAGTTTGGCCACAAAACCGATAATTGCTCTTAAATGATATTTTCCTCTCTTTTTATTTCCTCTGTGATACTGTTTGAGCTGTAAAACCGACCATTGTCATATATATATGATATATATATATCATATATATATTTATATACATATTTTATATATCATATATATATCATAAGCAGAGGGGACTGTGAGGATAAGAATGTGTGAGGAGAAGGGACAGAGCTGGTGGTGATTAGCAAAACTGATAATACAATATTGATTCCTATTTCCTCTCTCATCCCCAAATAGCATGAGACAGACCACAAAGAAAATCCCATAAGAAACCAACCACTATGAACATAAACTCTTTCATTGAATCCAAATGCCGCATATTAGAAGATTCTCAAGGGCAAACGTTTTCTTGAGAACATTAAATTGGTATAATACCAAGTGTATTTTTTATGAAATCTTAAAACAACATGACTCAGAGATTCTGTGAGATGTAACCAAAGAGAAAGAAGCCCTCCTCCAATTCAGCCATATCTGAGTACAAAAGGGAGTCAATTCATCTCTTACAAAGGACATACAGTACTTTAAAGATGAAACGGTCTCATTCCACTTTGTTTTGTTTTGTTTCTGGACTTGGAATTTGAGAAGGTCCCTCAATTTCAAATTGAACGTGTCTGTCAGGCTGCACATGGGAAGGTGGAGAGGCGAGACAGGCTGTGGGGACCTGTATTCTGTAATGTATCCCTCGTTCAACATTCCTGAATTATTTATGTGCCAGTTGCTTGCCACATGTTTATCATATAGATTATGCTTATACCTTTTAGACAATGAAGAAAAACAGATATAATTTCTTTTTCATCTCACTCTGGAGATGAAAGTAGATTTGTAATCATTAAAGACAGATAGCTGTGTCCTAAAATAGCTTAAGTAACATTGAACCAAGGAGGCCAGTGTGTCTGACACTGCTGTTTACATTACTCTGTGCCATTCTCATTTTAGCACTTTTATTCACTTAATTCTACACCAGAATCACTACTGCTTTGCTCTTTTAGAGACAAAGCACTCAGCACACAGGTCAATTTTGTCCTCTAACCCCAACATATGGAAAGTTAAGTTTCAGACTGAAGAAATTTTGTCTATAGAGATTATCAATCTACCAAAGAAAAATAAGTTAAAAACTTTTAAAAGCTCAAGCTTCTTACCCTAGACAAGAAAGGAGAGAACAATAAGGTAATATGAGAGAGAAAATGGGAAAGAATAGAAGGAGACCCAGAGTGCTATAATATCCTACAGTATTAAATTTTTAATCTCTTACCAGGGCAGGCAATTCCTCTCTGTCGGACGATGTCATCTTAACGCAACCTCCCAATATCCTTATGACTTGCAGTGCCCTACAGAATTTCTCCTGCTTTGTGTAGTTTTCTGGAAATCTGGGTCCACTGTGCTGTATATTTATTGGTATCTAGTAAATACCAGGTAGTTAATGCCTTTGGTTTCCTTCCTTTTGATTTTATGTTGTGTTCCTTTTCCCTTCCTTAAAAAGTATGAGTTTCAAGAGATGACTAGAGAAATTCATCCATAAAATATGTTTATCTGAAGGAGCAGTAGTATACATTGGTTTTGTATTAAGGTAAATAGAAAGCTTCAAACATGAAATTATTGTCGCATTTGTTCTAACAGTTTCCAAAATGTGTGCTGGTTTTTGTGTAGGAAATTTTGAGGCAAAACCAGAGGGTACTTAAAAGGAGCAGGAGAGAGACTTCCACAATATCAAAAAGAGTACAGTTATGAAAATTTTCCATTAGCATCCAGAAAACCTCCTAGTTTTAAGGGAAGTTCCTCATGCAACTGAGACGGTGGCACTAATACACAAGGGCCCAGATGAAAATGATTAAGTAATATTCTATATGCTCTGGGGCACATGCAGACATTTGGGGAAGAATCTGTACGCTTTCCTGACATTAGGCTGCGATATTCCATAGACCTACCATAAGGCTCCATTATGTAGAAGGATCCACTAGAGAACTCCTGTTATGTAGCAGAGCTGAAATATCTGCCTCTTTTATACAGGCAATATTCCATTTTAAAATGTTTTCCAATCTGGCTCTGAATAACCCCCTCTGTGAACCAAATGTGTTTCTTACCAAATATTCTCCATGGTTTTCCTCCAAGGGCTGAGACAGCCTCCAGGTGTTAGTAATGACCTAATCATACCAAAGCTAGCATATTTATCTACTCTCACCCCAAGAAAATGTTTATATGTTTTCTTCTTAGTCTACTTTGCCCCAGCAGCCTTCATACATCGGCTGGTTATGTATTTGTGAATCTCTCTTTTTATCTCCCCAACAGATGCATGCTGTGATGAGAAAGACCGAAGCACACATTAGACGCAATGATGGTTATCAGCCTAGCAGAGGCTGATTGGTTTTCCTCGGGTCCCACCATGGAACCAGTGGAACGCCAGAGAACGGCCGGCTGGGGAGCTCTTCCTTCCATGTTGTCAGGAGCTTTGGAAAAAGGCTGCAAGAGAATGATGAGAGAAAGCCTGGAGAACGGAGAACGCCTCGCCGAAGCAATCTGTTCCATCCTTCCTTGCAAAGGGGGCCGCCCGGGCGGAGATGAGAGCGGGAGTGATAGGATGACTGAGGGCGAGGGAGTGAAGGAAACACAACCCGAAGAGAGCGAGACAGAAACAAAAGATTGACAGTGTGTCTTATAACTACGCTACTGTCGTGGGCTGAGCTTGAACTTCATTCAGCTTCTATGTTACTGAAAATTTATTAGTTCCCTTATGGATCGGTACAAAAAAGACAGCAAACGAGTAAAAGAAAAAATGAAAAATAAGAGACAAGAAACCAAGAGAGCTGTGAATCCAATCCTGTTTCTCCTGCGTGTATCAGACCCAGTGAAACATTTAAAATCCCCAGCAGACACTGGCTGATCCATGCCGTTTTGAAAACGGTTATTCAAACCTTTTAGAGACAGACCTGGTCTTCACACCAGTCACTGGCTGAGGTATGACATGTACTAATAGCGGTTCAGGGACAATGGCCTTTCAGTGATCATCAGGAACCAGTGTTTCTAAATTGGCCAATTTCGTGCGTCAGGAGGGCAGAAGACATACAATCACCCCCCAAAAACACTCTAATCCAGTCATGATAAGGCGGGAACAAAAGTGAGGCTGTTCTGTTTCTAGATATAGCTGGAATTCCGGCCGAGGTTCATTCAGTTAAGAAGATTGTTTCCAGTCTAGAAAATGCTTCCAATAAGCTTGAATTACAACCCCAATATCTTGCTTTTATTATCTCAGGTTAACATGTGAAATAAAGGGTTTTTCTCAGTCATAGTTACTTTCACCGCCTAGAAAACCCAATGATCGTCCTCCCTTCTACAACTAAATATGCTACTTAATTTTTGTATCTCTGAGCGCATTGGCATAGCAACAAAATTGGCTTTGCAGTTTTCCTTTTCATTTACTTTTCTTTCCTTGATCAGTGGCCTCAGAAAGATGAGAAGATAGATTTCAGTTGCCATTTTTTAGTGATGGTTTCCATTCATTAGTTTCCTTTCTCTTCTTTTCCTCACACTCCACTCTTTTCAACTCTGACTGCATCTTCTACTTCTTTTGCCACAAGCTCACACATAGTTCTTGTCATGTGCCTTCGCAACATCTAATTTGTTATGATGTATTATGCATGCAAATGTAATTGCAAAGGAGGAGTTAAGCAGAATGACAGTTTAAAGAGGTATGGGTTTTTTGGTTTTTTTTTTAATTCTGTCACTCCCAGAAAACAGCACAAAGAGATCTGAGACAACTGGATGTCCCGATGGAAACATTAGAATGTCAAGATATAAAATTAAACAACAGAACTGTCCTACTGAGCCCTCATCATCCATCACACATAAGGAAAACCCAGAGCAGAGAGGAAAGCTCCACCAAATTGAGACAATTATTTGTCCTACTATCTGTTCTCTAATTTTTACATTGTGCAAAATAAAACAAAATTTATACTTTTGGCAAATCACTTTTGGGTGAGAAATGTGTAAACCTCTTTTATTGTACTATATAATTACTTCTTCTCAAACCACTTATTTTGTGAAAATGCATATTAACAAAAATAGTACGCTGCAAGCTAACAGAATAAATAGTAACAGAACTAATTAATTATGAAACATTAAAAATTAAGAGTTTTTTTGCCTTGATGCTATGTCTGAACAGGGTAGTACAATGTAATAGGAAATAATTTACCCCTAACACAACAAATATAGAACATGAGGTATCCATTAAAAGATAGCTAGGATTTGTTTCTTTAACTGTACTACCATAAAGTAACCTCAGAATTATTTGTTTAAATGCTAATGGGAACTCTAAAATGTAGTTCCAAGTAGAATTATTTGGTATGAAATATATTTAAGACAATAAATATTAATGTCAAAATACATTCTTTTGGTGTGGTGTATACCCAGTAAATAGATCACTTTTTTCCTTCCAAGCTGGACAATTCCCTTCCTTAGACACCTCAAGATATGTGCTTATTGCTTCTGAAGACTCAGAGATGTCTGGAAGACCTTATAAAATAGAAATTACATACATGAGAAAGGGACTACAACTCTCTATTTAAGGGAAACCTGAAATAAGAAGCAGGCTTTTTGGCAAAAAATTCTTGGTGACCCAGGCTAATTGTTTCAAAAGTCCATCCCTATATAGTTGTGATTTAGACATCCTTGAGTAGTCCAAGAGGAAGAGGAAGTGCTCCCCCAAATCCCATAAGGCTTCAGAAAGAACAAACTTTCAGGATGCACAGAAAAGCAGAAATCTATGCCTAAAACTGGGGGGCAACACAATCTAAGCTGAGATCCTAGCCAAATGCTTCATTCTCCCTTCATTTCTTTTCTTTTCTTTTCTTTTCTTTTTTTTTTTTTTTCTACTTTTGTTTACTTATTTGTATTTTTGGACAAGGAGATTGCCACACGTATATTATTAACCTTGTTGCCACGTGAGCCCAACACTTTGATATGTAGAAAACAGAAGTAGCTTTTGGTTTCCTGGAAAAGATACAGGAATGTCATAACAAGACATGATTCCTTCTTACTGTTCTCTGTTCAGCTGGGAATAAGCCTCCTTAGCTGTCTTGAGGGGAGCACAGAAATGAGACAGGAGCAAACTGATGTAGCAATAGGAAACTTCACTGCTCCTGCTGCTGTGACCAACCCCAAAGTTCCCAGCTCATGGTTTCATGAATTCTCAGAAACTTCATCTCAACTTATTTGACTCTCTTCATTTATGCAATAAGAACTGTCCTGCTATACCACTTTAAAGGAGGTTGACTTTCTCATGGAACAAGTCCCAGCAATGTTGAATCTTTCTTTGTGGTCTATGTTAATTTTGAGGAAAAGACAATGTAGGTAACAGTTCAGTATTGTACAGCCCTTGTCTGCCTGTTCAAGAAGACTGCACTGGGTTGGGATGCAGCAGGAGAAATATTCCTAAATGCTTTCATCTCCTAAATGCTCTTGTCCCCTAAAAGTTTTGCATGAAAATAGAACTTGGCTATCTAGTCTACTGGTTGTGTAACATCCTTGTCTCCTTCTAAGCTCAGAGCAAACGTTGACCTGAATTAGAGGGGCCTTTGCCCTCACAATCTAAACTACAGACATCATAGTTTAAAGTTTAAGAGGCAGCAACTGTTCTGGCCAGCAGGATAGCTCATCAGAAGGCACCACAGAGAGACAGCACAGCTGGGTAGACTTGTAATATTGCTTTATTTCCCTCTCGAGCTCTGTTAGGTCTACTGCTCTGGTTCCAGCTCTTCTTGGAATATTCTTATGGAAAAGACGAGCCTGGAGAAGATTAACACTTAAAACATACAACTGGTATTATCCATCAGCCTCTCTTTCATAGTAGTCCCTCTGCAAACTGGCCTGGGCCTGCACACCCAGGCTGTCTACAGAGCTCCATACTCTCCATTCTAAGCTTTAATAATGACTAAACACTTAGAGCACTTTGCCATTTGACTTTTTTCTTTATATTATTTCCACTGCAACATCATCTCTTCCTCTACTGCTATCTGCTTTTGTTTGGAATAATCACATCCAAGGTATTTCCTCCACTGTCCTGTAAGGATTAACTGGTCAATGGGGAATTTGCTACAATTTTCCAGCATTCATCAAAGTCTCTTGGAACTGTTACAGTTTTTATCTGGATGTTTCCACAAAACCTCCTGTGCTCATAGGTGGAGCTTTTGGCCAGTGAATGGATCACAAGGGTATAACATCAATAGATTAGCCCACTGAGGAGTTTACGATCTGATGAGTTAATGCCAGGTTGGAGAGGTGGTCACTGGGGACTTGTTCTGTGCACTGGCTTCTACCCATTATAGATTATTAGCACACACATGCCCCAAACACCACGGGAAAAATGTCTCCAAACATCACAAGTGTCCCACTGAGGAAAGGGTGCCGTGCTGCCCCCAAATGAGAACCACTATCCTTAACTCTTATCTGGACTGACAATCATTCTGAATCTTATCTGTCATTTGCACATTTGTTATTTGAGAAATGGTCAAGATTTTTAAATGGAAGTATAGCAAAGCTAGAAAACAATGAAACTTGCCTACAACTCTTTTGATATCATTGAAAATAGGTTAGTGTTTCCAAAGCCAGTAAACTCTGGTTTTTAATAAATCCTAGTCTTCATGGTCTTTGATTATTTTATTATTCATAGACATAGCATTCAAGACAAAAAAAAGTTCTTTCCCAGTGTTCCTCACATCACTCTGTCCATGCCCATTTTCCTAGAGATTTGAGAGGTTCCCTGAGAAGTGAAGCGAGACCTTGAATTCTACACTGTCACGAAGCTACTTGGTGACTTTAAACAAGTTACTTAGGTGCTATTGCAGAGGATTGTTGTGAAATTACATGACAGTATGTTTGTAAAAGGACTAACATGTGTAGGTATGCAACAGATGACCTTTGATACAATTAAAGTGTCTCTCATGGTCATTAAAACCTCTTTTTCTTTCTTTTTTTTTTTTTTTTTAGACAGGATCTCGCTTTTGTAGTTCAGGCTGGCCCTGAGCTCAGCCTCAAACTCACATCACAGCAATCCTCCTGCCTCTGCCTCCTGAGTGTTGGGACTACAGGCGTGAGCGACCACACCCGGCACTGTGGTATGTGGTACTGGTTGCTGCTGGGCGTGAGTCTCCACACCCAG
The DNA here is from genome assembly GCA_004026965.1 of Petromus typicus. Taxonomy (NCBI): domain Eukaryota; kingdom Metazoa; phylum Chordata; class Mammalia; order Rodentia; family Petromuridae; genus Petromus; species Petromus typicus. The sequence continues at coordinate 99,421 of PVIR01002579.1, forward strand.
TATTGTATGTGGTTACTGGGGAATCGAAGCCAAACCCTTGCACTTGCAAGACAGGCACCGGAACGACCAAGCTAACTCCCCAGCCCCTAAAACCTCTTCTAAAAGGACAAATGACCAACCCACACACCACAGAAGACATCCTACAGCTCTAGAATGTCAGTCTCTTGACACCTGCCCATTGGCCTCCCAGGAATATGATAGAGGGAAAAGAAAAAGAAGTGAAAAAAAAAAGTTAAGGAAGAAGTTAAATTGTCATTATTTGCTGATGACATGATACTCTATCTAGAGGATCCTAAAAACTCAATTAAAAAACTGCTGGACCTAATCGCCAATTTTAGCCACGTAGCTGGTTACAAGGTCAACGTTCAAAAATCAATAGCCTTCATATACACAAACAGTAGACCCACTGAGATAGAAATTGGAGAGTCAGTCCCTTTCACAATAGCACCCCCAAAAATAAAATACCTAGGAATCAATCTAACAAAGGAGGTGAAAGACCTCTACTCTGAAAACTATAGCACTCTGAAAAAGGAGATAGAAGATGATATCCAAAAATGGAAAGACATACCTTGCTCCTAGGTAAGAAGAACCAATATTGTCAAAATGGCTAGACTCCCAAAACTACTCTACACATTCAACGCAATCCCGATTCAAATCCCAACAGCATATTTCACAGATCTAGAGAAAAAAAATCCAAACTTTCATCTGGAACCACAAAAGACCGAGAATAGCCAAAGCAATTCTAAGCAACAGGGACATGGTGGGGGGTATCACAACTCCGAACCTGAGACTATGCTATAAAGCCACTGTGATAAAAACTGTGTGGTACTGGCAAAGTAACAGACCCGAGGATCAATGGAGTAGACTAGAAGATCTGGAAACTACTCCAGATACACTGAGCCACCTCATCTTTGACAAAGGAGCCAAAAATCCTCAATGGAGGAAAGATAGCCTCTTTAACAAATGGTGCTGGAAAAACTGGGCTTTAATCTGCCAAAGGCTAAAACTAGATCTAACTCTTTCACTGTGTACCAAGCTAAAATCAAAGTGGATAAGAGACCTTAAATATTAAAACAGACACTCTAAACCTTCTGCAAAA